>VMDO01035813.1:0-15729 GCA_007922755.1 Pedetes capensis
AAGCATTAATAATTTCAGTTTCAAGCACAAGATATTACTGACACAGATAAAACCAACTCCTAATGAAATAACCAAACTCACTCCTGACAAGGATCAGTGTGTTAGCTACTTGCAAACTTGGAAGGTGAAAATCTGTTCATGTTAAGGAAATTATTCCAGATGAAAAATATGCATTGTATTGCCACTATGCTCAATGGACTGAACTAAGCATTATGGGATATTTGGTAGGTGATAAACAAATGATTCCATGGAAAGTGCTATGGTTTAAATGTATGTCCCCTCAAAATATAAGGTTGAGGGCTGGCCTTCATTATGGCACTGGGTGTGTGGCTCAGTGGCAGAACATTTGCTTACCATGAAGGAGGCCCTGAGTTCCATCCCTAGCACCACCACACACACACACACACACACACACACACACACACACACACAGAGGAAAAAAAAGCCCAAAATACCAGAGCACCTCATGCTGAATTTTAATTGTGACAGTAACAGTATTAAGGGGTGGGAGTTGTGCCATAGGGGCTCCATTCTAATGAAGGGATTAATGTTGTTATCACTGAAGAGGGTTTGTTATTACTGGGGTTGTTGTTGTTAGGTGCTGTTGAGTCAGGTCTGACTCATAGAGACCCTCACAGGGTTTTCAATGGGTGATTGTTATGGAATTGCTTTGGGAGTGGATCACAAAGTCTTTCTCCTGCTCTTGTGGTGCTGGGTATTGAACCCAGGGCCTCAGAGAGTGCAGAGTGGCACTCTACCAACTGAGCTAAACCCCAGCCCGATTACTGGAGTAGGTTCCTCATCAAAGGATGATTTCATCCCCCTGTGCCTCTCTCTCTGCCCTTCCACCATGTTATGATGCAGCAAAAAGGCCCTCACCAGATATCACCACCTTGATATCAGACTTCACAGCCTCTAACATTGTGAGCCAAAAAGTTTCTGTTCATTGTAAATAACTCAGCCTTAGGCATTCTGTTATAGCAATACAAAATGAACTAAGACAGAAAGCATATAGTCTACACAAGTATATGACTCACATACCTAAAATGAATAATGACAATATAAGTGATAACATATTTTTTGGTTCCTGAATCTGGCACAATGGTAGGAGAAGGGTTTTTCTTTGAATGGGTACTGGACACAGTTTGAATGACACAATTTAAATGGACAAATATGGGAATTTCAAGAATATCTAGTTACAGGGAGAATAAACAAGATTAATTGAAATCAGTCAGGTGTGGTGGAACACACCTGTAATCCCAGTGACTTGGGAGGCAGAGGCAGGAGCATTGGAAGTTTAAGACCAGAGGCAGTCTGCATAATTTAGTGAGGCCCTGTCTCAAAAAGTGAAAAAAAAAAGGCTGGGGGACACAGCTCAGTGGTACAGCGCTTGCAAAGCATGCAAATATGAGGCCCTGGGTTCAATCCCTAGTACTGCCAAAAATAAAAAAATAAATAAATAGGATTAATTGAAATCAAAACTATCCTAGAAGCCTAGGAATGTGTGTTGATCCTACTTTAAAAAGTCAGATGCATGACTGACAATCACTGTAAGAGCAAGTTGCAGAACAGAACTCTCCACAGATACAGAGTGGTGAGACAAGAAAGTGAGACTTGACCTTAAGTCTGAATAAGAGAAAAACTACAGAGAGGCAGTAATTATGGCTTTTGGAAAAGACGGAATGATGTTTCCTGAAAGCACTATAGTTTTGGTATAGACAAATGTAACTGACTAAGAACAGAAAGTGATTAGATTGTCCTTCCTGAAGAGCTTATCTAAGTGTGCTAGGCATCAGTATATAACACTATGCTCCTGTTCCCAAGATTCCTTTAGTATTTCATGAGATATTACTTAACTTTCTTTAGGCAACTGTCTTGTAGAAACTCTGTCAGTTCACTGACAAACTGTAGAACCTTGGATCAAGTCATAGTTTCTTCAGATGTAAAGCAAAGGGGTCAGCCTACACTCCAGCCTCTAAGGTGACTTCTGTTTGTTAGAAGAAGTCTATCATCCTGTGGTCCAAAGTAGATTAATATCAAGCCTTCAACTTGCTGTTGTTGTTGTTAGGTGCCGCTGAGTTGGGTCTGACTCACAGCAACCCTATGTACAAGAGAACAAAACACTCCCCAACACTGTGCCATTCCTAGCATTGTCAGTGCTTCTCTGCTATTCATAAGGTTCTCAGTGGCCATTAGCGAATCTTTAATTAGTCAGTCTTCAATCGAAAATTAAAAGCTGCACATTTCACAGTTACAGAGCCTACAAGGTCTATAGAAATAAATATGTCAAACAACTATTTTCAAAATAGAAAGAGACAATGTGCTTCACAATTTCAGCAGAAGCATTAAAATTTGGACTGGGCAATTTTTAGTATTAGGGAGATGACAATGACAATTAGATATCATCTTCAAAAATAATATGTAGACTCCAAAGCCAAAGTGTCTCAATCATCTGAGTGCTTCTCATTGAGATATAGGTTATTGCTAAAAGATACTAAAAATATAATCTATGTTTGGTTAAGCCAATAAACTTGAAGTCAACATATATAGAAATGGCTCCATTTGAAAAGACTATTTTTAAGAAAGGGCTGGGATTTAGCTCAGTTGGTAGAGCGCTGCGCTGCAGTCTCTGAGGTCCCGAGTTCAATTCCCAGCACCACAAAAATAGGAGAAGGGCCTGGCAGTCCACTCCCAAGGCAATCCCGAAACACTCAGCCATTGAAAACCCTATGAGGGTTGCCATGAGTCAGATACTGACTCGACGGCACCTAACAACAACAACAACAACAGTTTTTAAGAAAACCCATAATTATTTCTAAGCCTTCCATTTTAATCAAGATACGGCAATATACTGAGACAACCAGACATCAAGTGTGTTTTCAACCTTTGCAACCGTCAGAAAAGGCAGATTTTTATCTTATGTGAATAAACCTAAAGCCTCAAAGGTACAGTGCCAGAGCACAAATCCACTTCACTAGATAGTCATTGAAATTATAATTCAAAGTTCAACTTATTTTCGCATTTTCTACTACAGTACTTTTGGCAGCCTAGGGCAGAAAGTAGAAACCTGGTTTCCAATGGAGACCACTTCTAGTGGTTTCTAAATGTTGGCAGCAAAAATTCTTCCTTGTCAAAGAGATGAGCAGATGCTGGATTTCATTAATTTACATCCAATGACTGCTGCTCACTCTTAGGAAGACTTTCTTTACCTAAGGATGTTGACCTGCTGTTAGACCCCATCAGAAACAGATACGAAGAGACACTGATATATTAGGAAATTGAGAAATTCCTTCCAGTGGCCTTCACTGACTCCACAATTTCCATTAATTCTCACTGATGCCATGCACACAAAAAACAATATTTGTGGTGAAGACAGACAGCTGGAGTCTATAAAATCTCCCAACTTGAGATAAGTAAACCCACTAATATGTACTACACTAAGGGTTACTTGATGATCCTCGAAACTCCTTTTAAAGTCTTTCTTCATGCAAATGGATTATCAAAAAAGATGTGGGGCTTTTTAAATGTAAAGTATCACACCAATTTAAATGGCATAACTAGTAAGACTTAGTGTGCATTTAGTGAAGTATTCAAAATGTTGGGTGCTGAGGTCATACTGTAAATACAAATTTATTATGATCACATCAACTTTGAAATTATGTAGCCTGGTACATATGTATATTTATAAAATATGTTTCATTAATTTCCAAATGTTTTGCCTTTGTTTTACAGTCTACTCTCAAAAGGAAACTATGATACGTAATCAAGCTGCTATATGGTTTTAGATCAGCATCTAACATCTACTGTGTAATGACAAGCTTTCCAATTAACATTTTCAAAATTCTCAGCTTCTATTGTCTACAAATGATAATCTAACCTCAGAAAATTCTCCTGAATCTTTGATGTGAAGACACTACCCCCTCAATTCAAAGCTCTTAGGAATGACACCCTGGTGGCATATGAAAATAAAATGGAATGAGAACATTTATTTATATGAGGGTGATATAAACAATATATTCTTCTTTTACTGCTATTATCACCACTACTAATACAAGTAATTCCTTGAGAGTATAGAGCCCTTACCAGGGGACAAAGTCCTTTCACATCCTTTCCATCCCCTTTCCTTTATCCTAGTATTTTTTGTTGCTCACAAAAACCCTCTGAAGTAGACAAAGAAGATAGAAAATGAGTTTCATTTTTTAGATGCAAAAACTTAGTTTCAAAAGGTGACATGACTTGAGTTTTCAGCTACTCAGCCCAATGTTTCTTTGACTATTTCATGCTATTGGTCTTTAAATATGGATTTACCCATGGAGTTCTCACTAGAGCCAAAGCAATTTAGGAGTCAAGGTGATGCACTGCAATGAAGCTCCCAAACTCCTCTGAGATGAGACATAACTTATCACTGCTGGACAGTAAATAATGTTATCCCACCGTGTTCATAAACTACCAGCCTGAAAGGCAAAATGCTGATGGTGTAGAAAGAGACCTACTAAAGGGCACATGAGAGACTTGAGAGTGGAAGAAGAGCATCGTGAGGGAATACTGCCTGTATAATCAAGACTCAGAGACTGGGCCTTGAAAAGCACCTGCTATATCACCAACACACCACCCATTTCTTTCAGCTAGGGGTTCAAAGTTGTGAAGCACTGAGAACTCAGGTTCAGCATTCAGTTAGGTACTTGACTCCTTTAGCTTTTGTTTTTGTTTCCCAATTGAAGGAAATTCCTATAGTTTCAGTGGTGTTCCAAATGTACTCTGAAAACTGTCCTCCCACGAACATCCACAGATTTTCTTGTTGTTGTTGTTAGATGCCATCAAGATGGTCTGACTCATAGTGACCCTATGTACAACAGAACGAAATACTCCCCAATTCTGTGCCAGGCACACAATCACTTTGATGTTTAAGCCCACTGTTGCAACCACTGTGTCAAACCATCTACATGGGGGTCTTCCTTTTTTGGTTGACCCGCCACTCTCCCAAACATGATGTCTTTCTCCAGGGATTGATCTCTCCTGACTACGTGTCCGAAATATGTAAGACACAGTCTGGCCATTCTTGCTTCCAAGGTTGCACTTCTCCTAGGACAGATTTGTTGGTTCTTTTGGCAGTCCATGGTATATTCAATAGACGTCTCCAGCACCATAATTCAAAAGCATCATTTTTTTCCTATCTCCCTTAGTCACTGTCCAGCTTTCCTAAGCCTATTATGCAGCTGAAAATATCATTAATTTTAGGAGTCATGAATTTTGGTGAAATGAGCTTACTGGGGCCATGACATGGCCATGAAAATAAGGCACTTGCTCATTTAATGTGGTGTACCCCACCTTTTTCATTGTTCCCTTCAAGGAATGGAGAAACAGGCAAATAGAGATGCCTAGGACAACCTCTACCTCCTTAAACTCTGGTTCCTTATATTAAGACTTCTATTCCCCCCACCAAAGAACAAAAAAACAAAAAACACTGCCTCTGGCACCCAGCCATGTGATCTAGTAAATCTGGTGGAATACAGGGAGAAGAAGGATGAGGTCATCAAGGAAATAACTATCTAATGATTAATGTGCCATGCTTTTCATGTAAAATGAATGCTACTGTTTCATTTTCAAGGAATATTTTCAAATTAATGTCCAGTAATAACTGAATACATTCAAGTCATAGATTGGCTTTTGTTAGAGAAAGGGCCCTGGAAGTTGCACACTCCAAACTTCTACCCTCTGACTCATTTTAACATGAGGAAAAATGCAGTGAAGAGAGGTGAAGTGATTTGCCCAAGGTCACACAGTCATTTGAATAGAAGATCTGGGACTAATTTCAACCTATCTGATTGAAAATGGCCAAAATTTTGTCATCATATTACACAACCACTGCTTCCATGATGCTCATGCCAAGAGGATTCATTATTTCATAACTCCATTTGATTCAGTTTAATTCATTTCAGTTTACTTCACCAACTCAAAAAGCTCTAACTGAGCTTCTTCTACTAGAAGATCTATTTAATCTGTCTACATAGTTACCTTTGTATCCTGTTGGAAAGGATCAGGGGTACAGAAGGGGAGAGGAGTTGTGCCCCATCAGAAAACAATATCCAATACTGCAGTATGTCTCCAAAATATTAAATGGTGAGGTGAAGGGGTGACAGGTAAGACATAAAAAGGATGTGTGTGGAAGCAATGCAAAAGCATGAACATAAACTATATAAAAGACAGGCACCTTTCTGATGTGATTACTTTCCAGGTACTCAGCAGTATAAGGCCTATCCTTCCCCAATCACAATGCCAAAAGCTGCATGATGAGGAGAAATCTCAATCCAGCTTTGCCTAGCACCAGGTGTGTTAGCCAAATGGCTGCCTCTGCTCCTTAGAGTCTTTGGCTGTAGGCCAGCAAGGTAAATTGGACTATAAGGAGGTCAGTGTCATTGCCTTGGCTTCCAAAACATCATATTTAGTCTAAAGAACAAAGCCAGTCAAAGCAAGGAGACCAGGTCAAATAATACTAGCAAATTGATATATTCAGAAGAGGTTAGATGAATAAATCCATTTTGTAAATTCTGATGCAAGGACAGAAAATAAGAGTACTTGTTAACTTCTGAGAAGATATGCATTTGAGCAGCTGCAAATTCTCTACTGCTGTAAAGGATCCATTGATGGATACTTTCACAGAGTGTTTAATAGGTTGAATTTCTGAAAGTTTAGGCAATTTTGTATCTTCTTTCTTTTCCTTATCTACCCAATTTCACAAATGAGGCCTTAAGGTCCAGCCTTTAAATGAAAGAGCTACACTAAAGAGAAAATGATGTCTTTCAATAGGGCTGCCTACTTAGGCATTGTGGATATACCAACAGCCAAATAATTGGCCCAGTAGTAACCTCTAGGCCTAGTCTATTTAGACTAGTGCTGCCCTCAAGGCACACATAATTCTATATGAAAACCATCCCAGCATTGGCATTTTACATAATTCTTTTCATAACTGAATGTTTAACAGTATATTGAGTTAAAGGTACGGTAAAAAAGTTAAAACCTACTATGTCAAAAAGGCCCTGTATCATTATAGCTTTTGTGTTAAACACTCTGATAAGTGGCTATTATACAGGAATGCTTATAAAGTACTTATGATGTGCCAGCCTGACTTTTATCTTACTTATTCTCTGTGATGACTCTATGATACAGGCATTATCCCCATTATATAGATGGTGAAAGTGTGGTTCACACAGGTTCAGTAATTTGTCCAAATTCACACAGCTCCTGTGTGATAAAGCCAAGATACAAAACCATGTCTATATGGCTTTAAGTCCATAGTAATCTCATGGCCACTATTAAATATAAAATTGTGTCATATTATTATTTTCATTTTGCAAAACTCTTTTGTTGTACAGATATAATGTAATGAACATGGCAAGACATGATATAGTTTAATGAACCCAATTTGCCCATTGTTTTTCTGAGCATAAGGTGATATATGCCCAGCTTTGTAGGATAAACAAGATAGAATGATTATTTCTTTACATTCATAACCACTACAGTCAAATAACATCTCTTCAAATCAATACAAACAAAAAGTACAATATGGAGCTCAATGGGCTATTTTATAAAAATCTCACTGAGAAGCAGATAAAATAGCCTACAGAGAATCTGGTGCCTTTTTCCCTCACATATAACAACTTAAATCAAATTAGAAGGTAGTGAATAAAAACAAGTAATTTAGGACTAAAAGTTTAAAAAAATAACTGGCCTGCTGTGGATTTCCATATTTCAAATGTTAGTATTTCAGCAAATATGAAGTTTGTACATGAGTGTACATACAATATATATTGAACAATTGATGGTATAATGGAAAAATGGGTCCTCCTTTCAGAAATTTCAAATCCTAATTTCTCAAAAACTGAATTTCTCACAAGTTGTCTCTACTAGGTTCATTACTAGTTCATAGGCTCTGTTTGGTTCTAATAAGAGAAAACTTGCTCATATTAGTATTATCACTCAAAGATTTCTCTCTTTCTCTTCCCTCCCTCCTCTCCTCCTTCTCTCTCTCTCTCTCTCTCTCTCTCTCTCTCTTTCTTTCTTTCTTTCTTTCTTTCTTTCTTTCTTTCTTTCTTTCTTTTTCTTACTGACAAGTTCTTCCTGAGCTGTGCAGGCTGCCTCTGGCTTTGAACTTGCCATCCTCCTGCCTCAGCCTCCCGAGTAGCTGGGATTACAATTGTGCACCTCGATGCCCAGCTTCATGTTTTCAAAGTACCTGGGAATGCATTTTGTGGTCTGGTTTTTTTGAAATGCTCCCTTGACTTTAAGCATGGCCAAGCTAACCGTTTGATAACCACTTCCACTCTCTGGGAAATTCAACATATCAATAGTTTTATATTTACAGCTTTTCATTGTCAGAGATCTAGGCTAGACCGTGAATAAATATCAATAAGTGCCTGTCTAATTATGAGAATGCCAGCAATAGAGAGGGAATGAGGTCAGAATACCTTGGATTGTCAGATCTCAGAAGTTAAGCAGGGTTGGACCTCGTTAGTACTTGGATGGGAGACCACCTGGGAACATCAGGTGCTGTAGGCTTGGAAGAAGGACCTGGCAACCCACTTTCAAAAAGCAATCAGCCATCAAAAATCCTATGAATAGCAGAGAATTACTGACATAGTGCTGGGCATGGCACCATGTCAGAGAGTGTTTCATTCTATTGTGCATAGGGTCATTATGAGTCATCCTACTCAAGAGCACCTAACCACAACAAACAACTCCCTTTTGTCTAGCTATTTCTCATGATCTGTTTTGTTCTTGGTGTTTGCTTAGTGCTGAGGATTGAACCCAGGGTCTCCCTGAACTACACACCAGGCCCCTCAGCTTCCTCATTTATGAAATGAAGAGGCTAGTAGAACAGATATCCTACATGCTGAAGACTCCCTCAAAATATAAGGGTGTGACTGATGATCAAATGACTGATCACACTTGTCATCAAGGCTGAGAATAACTGACTTTGTAATAGTCCACAGATGATACTTCCTGTTGTGAGGGTGTGTTTAGAACATTCAGTAAAGATTGGACTATCAGATGTTCTTCACTACATTGAAGCATCTTTTCATGTTTGTTTGTTCAAGACAGGGTCTCTTTATATAGCCTAGGCTGGCCTCAAACTCATAAACCTCCTGCCTTGGTCTCCCAAGTGCTCAGATCACAGGTGTGCATCTTCATGTGTAGCTCTTAAGGCATTTTTTTATTGCTTTGAAATACATCACTGGGCCATCCCTCTATGTATTCTAGGGTCCTTTTCTCATCAAGTTGCAGTTATCTAGCTGTGTGTCACTGGTGAATTATCTCTGCTCTTTGGGTTAAATTCTCCTCACTATGAAATGTGTGGTTCTGATTCTCTCTACAGTCTATTGCTCTACTGTAGCGCCAATGTTTACACACATATATAACTGTGATTCTTAAGATCCCAGGGAGTTTTCTGGTGAAATAGCCATCTTTGGCAATAACCAATACTTCCATCCATTAAGAGGACAGAGATTGTTTTGGAATGTAGATATGATCAGCTGGTAGCAAAACAAATGGAGCTGTGGTAAACTCAGTCCCACCACTCTTTGCACCAAGTTCCCACTGATTTCCTGGGGTCTAGATAAGGACTGCAAGACAAAATTCTTAATTGGTGGAGATAAGGCATGAGCACATATTTTATAAAATTGACACACTGCATCTCTGTAGAGGCAACATGTTCTTAGGATACAATCTGAAGCAATTTGAAACCAAATAGCATTAATTTCAAGAGAAGACAGAAAATAACATTCTTCAGCAGGTCTGGTGGGAAATATACACCATCACAGCTACTAAATTCATAAAAAAATTAATGTTTTCCAGGGGTGACATTTCTCTTTCTCCAACATATTCCAGTGGGTGTCACCAACTTAGTTTGGAGTCTTTTGCAATATATGCTATAAATTGTATAAATGGGAACAATAATCTAGACAAACATACCCGTACAACACAAGCAATGGATGCTCATGATTTTTTTCCACATTAAAAATGACAGAGTGAACATAACAGCTTAAATTCTGAACCAGGTATAAATCAGTTTTTAAAACTCAACCAAGTCATAGGTGAGCTGTTTGCTCTGAGAGGCCCTCCAAGTACTACTAAAATGGCATTAGCCCCCCGGAATGCAGGAACTGATGGGTGTTACTGAGAGCAGCTCAGCAGCTGAAACAAAGAGGGCCTCATTACTATGCAAAGCACAACATCCTTCAGATGTGATGAGAAACGTGACAGCATGACAAACAGGTCCTGGGGAAATTTTAAAATATGACCACCCAAGCATAAAGGAGAGGGTGGTGAGAATGGGCAAAGACAGTGGGAAGATGGTGGACTCCGCACATAGGTCCCACATGTCAATAGCTGTGGCCCCTCTGATCTGCAAGCATGCCAACTTTATATTAATAGGGATCCTTGCAAATGTGGTTCTTGATATGTGGCTCTGTGGAACTGTGGAAAATAAAAAACAAACTTAATGGAAGTACAATGATCATGCTTCATTTTTACTGCATTAAGTCATTTAATATGCATTTTTACTCACAATTCTACTTTAGAGTATGAAACCAACTGCAGCTTGTGGATAATTTTGAAAAAAAGATAAACAGCCTCTAAAGTTCCCCCCCCCCGCCAAATTGATTTGTCCATGATGTCTAAACCAGTTATGATGTGCTGCCAAACGCACTGAAGCTGTGGTTAGTAGGGAGATATACATCAACTTTTACATACCATGAATGACAATTTAGCCATCCACTGAGAAGGCTCACATTAGGACCTGAAAATGAACCCTTAACTGAAATATGGACCTTCTTCTTTCACCAAATGTGCTACTATATCTTTTACAGTTCTGGAGGGACAAGAAAACTGAGAACGTTTGCAAATTCCTATTCTCAGATCAATACAACTCCCTAGCTGCAGAGTCTCCTTATTGATGACAGTCTCTTTCATTGTAGTGATTTTAACTGCCTTCAATATGACAACTTCATGTATCTATAGCTCTGTGATTTACAACGATTGACACAGTATGAAAAATCAGTGATTATGAGGTTGGCTTTTTTTGGTACTGATTTTCCAATCTATTTTAACCAAATAGTAAATTATGCACAATAAGCCATTGTTGCACTGGGGAGACAAATAAGCACAAGGAAATCTGAGTCTCATGTTGACACTTCTATGCCAATGAAATAAAACTACAGTGTAGAATGATGTCAATGTGAACTCTTGTTTTTCCTAATCTCTGGACAAGCACCTGCTTCCCAATTCCCATACATTGTAGCCTATGATACACTGTTGTCTCTGAGAACTTTTTTTTTCTTCTTCATGTGAAATGACATATATTTCTAAAGTTTAATAGACCTATTTCAATTTGGAGTGATAATCTGTTTTAGCCTATCCACAAATTAAATATGGGAGAAGGATGTGGCAATCCACTCCCCAGGCAATCCCGAAACAATCAGCCATTGAAAACCCTATGAGGGTCGCTATGAGTTGGACACGGCTCAACGGCACCTAACAACAACAACAAATTAAATATCACATATACATATACACTCACACACACAGCCACAATGTTGGTTGTTGTTAAAAAATCTAATTCAGAAAATTGGCTAACTTCTTACACCATTCCAAGCCAGTGCATTAATTTCATACAATTATACATGGGCTAAGCCTGCAGCAGTAGCACTGTGGCATCTCATCCCATCAGATCTCAGAAGCTAAGCAAGGTCGGGACTAGTTAGACTTGGATGAGAGACCTCCTGGGAACACCAGGTGCTGCAGACTTGGGAGAAGGACACAGCAACCCACTCCCAAAAATCAATCTTCCATTGAAAGCCCTATGAATAGCAGAGAAGCACTGACCATAGTGTTTTACCTGTTGTATGTACAGTTGCTATGAGTTGGATACCGACTCTATGGTACCTAACAACAACAACATACATGGTCTGGACATAAAACCATAAAATGAAATGAAAAGAGGCCAGCTTTACAAAGAAGCAAAAAACTCATGTATGGCCAAAAGTTGTGACTAGACACTAGGTTTTCATCATCCATCACACATTTTTTCCATCCATTTATTCAGCAAAATTTTGTAGTAGTAACTGCCATTTACTCAGCATCTATTATGTGCAGGTACTTTGCACATGTTGTTGTTAGGTGCCATCAAATTGGATTCAACTCATGGTGACCCTATGTACAACAGAATGAAACACTCCCTGGCCTTGTTCCATGCACACGATCTTTTTATGTTTGAGTGATTGTTGCAACCACTATGTTTCTTATCATTTTGGGTTGTGCTATATCAGCTAAGTTTGCAGAGCACTAGGTCAAAATAACAAATACATGTTGGCTAGACAGGCCTAAGGTGCAATATGCACATGCAGCCTGGGAGTTCCCCATCCTGTATACCAAGAAGTCTATGGTTACACAAATGCATGCATATCTACCCTGTACCAGCCCCTACCTCTCCCTGTCTTCCCTACCCTCTCTTCTTTCCCTCTGAGCACACACACTCCAGATCATCGAATGCATTCTTCACTGCAAATATTCACTTTGAAATTTACCAACTGTGTTATGAAACTAACAGATGGTGGTGATGATAATAAAAACCTGTAGTGAATTGACCATATCTTTCCAAACTAAAAAGTGGAGTTTATCATCTCAAAGTTCTCAGTGTGTTTGTGTGTGTGACTTGAGTACACCTGCCTTGTAATTTCTACCAATCTCATTGGGTTATATATCTTCAGTGGGAGTTCCTTCATATAATAATATATTGCATACAATCAAACCACTTCAAAGGGAACAGAACCAGGCATTTTGTAAAATTCTGAAACCTGAGTGTTTGTGGGAGGGGTTCATAATCTGGGATCCGCGAATTGGCTTCAGGGAATTTGAAACATACAAAATTTTATATGTGTGACTATGTGCACTTTCTAGCAAGAGATTCCATTATTTTGATCAAAATTTCAAATATGTTGGGATCTATCAAAAGTTAAAAACTTCTGATCTATGGGGACAACTGGATAGAGTATTTGAAATTAGGTCAGACATTAAAAATCGAGGGTATATTTATAGTGCATCTTCCACCACATGTAATCTGCAATTGGCCCCTGACCCACAGAGATAGAAGACTTAGGAATTTATCAGACAATTAGCCAGGAGGCCTGTTCCCATGCTTTGCACATAACTGTAAGGTGAAATGAGGCTGAATGAATGAAGATATGAGGGAAAAGGTGAAGCATGAATGTGGCTACAGTCCCCATTCCGCTCCCATATAAACCATCAGAATGTGTCAGCAGTCACCGAAATTTCACTTCCCAGGCTTTATCTTCTCTTGGAAAAGGAGTAAATATCCTGAACTGGATGCAGACAAATGAGATTCCTGAAACCATTGAGTGACAGGGAAAGACAATAGTAGAAGTCCTAACCAAAAGCTAATCTCTCCCAGCAAGTGAACTACCAGCAAAATGAGTAGAGTCAGTCCCAAACACTAGTTTCTGCATGATTCTGTGTGTGACTCTGGGTGTGTGACTGTGAGTGTGTGTGCGTGGGTGCACACACAGGCAAAAGCTGTGTGCTGTGCCTCCCTCTGTCTAGAAGGGATGGGGGGCACAAGAGATGGGAAAGCAAAATACTGCTGAATTCAGTCAAAGACTTGATTGTTTCTCAAATGTATATGCAGCTCCCAAGTGAAAGCCTCTGCCAGATGGACCCCCACTGATGGCCTGTGGCTTTGTGTGTGTCACCCACTTATGTCTGTCTCTGAGAGTCGGCTCTTGCAGGGCGACAGTGGGCCGTTTGGGAGCTGCTTCTGCATATGTAATTAGTCACGGTGCACCTGTACCTAACTGCGTTAACAATTAACACAATTACACACACAATTGTGGAATTGCCCCCACTATTTGAATAATTAGTGAACTAACATGATTTGCAGGTGCAATTGAGCAATTATGTACAGTTCCAAAGTGGAATATGCATATTTAGAGGCTTGGATGAGGCCCATTAGTAAGTCTTATTCCGAATGGTCAAATTAATTTTATTATTAGAAAGAACAGGGTACTCGGGAAGAACTATCTAACCCTTAAGCACTCCGGTATTGGGTACCGGGGAATGCTTCGGCTCATCATGGTATCTAGCTACAGGGGTAAGCCAACACAGGCCGCCCTGTGAGAACACTGCCAGCCTAGAGGCCTAGACACTTGCCTCTGGTCCTTCTGCATTTGGAATGTCCTTCCCAGCTTGCTCTTGCCTCTCTTTCCCAATGCTGATGAAAATGTGCTCACTGTACAGCAGGTCTTCCTAACTAACCCTGCTTTCTCTTGAGTATTGGGTTCAGCAACCCAAGAAAGAGTTCAGCATTGTGCCTGAACAAAGACATCACCTCAGCTGTGTCCTGAAAGAAGGAGTCCCAGAAAGGCAGTGGCAGTGACCGGGTGCTACCCATATCTCAGCCCCAGAGTGAAGGGTAAAGCCAGAAGTGACAGCACCATTGGCTATTGGCAGCAAGGCTGACATACCTTCCTAGTTCTCTGGCATCAGAGAGGTTTCCTCAATCTTCTCTGCATTCTTGTCACTCCTGCCTATTACTGCTTTCTCTGCCAGTGAAAGACTAAGGATACTTGCTGAAGGCTCAAGCTTGACATGTGCACAGGGACAAAACCAACTGGACTGTGGGCCATTTGCCTTCTGACTGTAGAAAGCTCAGGAAGAAGGACAGAGGCTCAATTGTGTTGCAACATCTAGAAAAAGTCAGGGCTGCCATAGTGGCCACCATTGGAGAGTGCCCAGGCAGTTTGAAAGGTCCACAGCATCCAGGGCCTGGTGCACCTGTGATCTCACAGACCTCTGGAAGAATAGCTTTCAGTTTCTGTCAAATCTTTCTATAGTTCCACAAATCAGCCCCTGTTCTTTAGCTATCTGAAAGAACATTGAGGAAAAACCTACCTATGGTTCTCATTAAAATCATTGTAGACTCCCCCAAAGTCCAATGCGATTCTTCCTTCCAGAGGCAAACTAAAAGAATCACATCTTGGGATGCTTATTACATTCTGGAATGAACTCCAGTCATGTTACACCATCCATTTCCTCATCGCTGGGAGATTGTGATGGACATAATGAGTGGCAGAGTTCAGAAAACCAAGAGGTGTGACTGGGAAACACGTGGAGCAAGTACACTGCCAATATGCAGCCTGAGCCTGCTCTCCAGACTCCAGTTTAACCACCAGGTACCACCAAGAGAATATGGAAATGTTTCCTTGTGTTTTTTCTGCATGACAACTGATGTTTCTTTATAAAACTGATGGAAAAATGGCAATAATTTAATCTTTCCATCATCTAACCAACAAAATCCAAATAGGAAGACATAAAGATCAAAGACAGGAAATGGTATTTTTTTTCTTTTTCAATGTTATTTGCTGAAACCACTTGAGTGGTTTGCATTACACAGCAAATCAGAGGTGAAGGCTGAAATAAGGATTGTTTATCAAGGTTCTAATATGCTTACAAGCATCAATCCTCTTTTCTTAATTTGTACTTTGGCTAATTTTTATGTACTAGGAAAGTAAGTGGAGATGGAAGGCAAGCTCTGTGGGCCTTTCTAACAAGATGACAGAAAACTATTGTTTTGGAGTATTGCATTTTACAGCCACCCCAGTGCCATTTCTACTGTTCAGCTGCACGAAAAATTACTTAACTTGTTGAAATAGAATTCTT
>VMDO01035814.1:0-15725 GCA_007922755.1 Pedetes capensis
GGGGGGAGAGGAGAAGGAGGAGGAAAAAGAGCAAAAAGAAGAAAGAAAGAAAGAATGAATTGATACACATCATGTTAAATTAAAGAAGCCAGACTCAAAGGGCATGTATTCTGATTTCATTTCTTTGAAATGCCTAGAATTGGCAAATGCACAGAAACAAAAAACAGATTAGTGGCTGCCAAAGGCTGGGCACAGGGTGAGGGAGGAGAATGGGGAGTGACTGCTTAACGAGTATGAGACTTCTTTTGCAGGTGATGAGAACCTTCTGGAACTGGACAGTGGTGATGGTTGTCCAACACCAAGAATGCAGCAAATGTCCCTGAACTGTACGTTTTTTGGTGAATTTGATGGTATATGAGTTTTAATCTCAGTTTTTAAAAGAGGAGACAGAGAGAAAAAGAAGAGAAAATTAAAGAGTAAGAGGGGGGAGCTGCCGAAGATTCCCAAGCAGCTCTTGAGTTTCCCCAAACCAGGGGCCCAGGGAGCGGCTCTTCTCTTATGGAGAGGAGGTCCTAGGAGGTCAGATTTGTTCTTCATGGGGGGCTACACAGAAAGAACCAGCAGCCACAGCCTGGAAGAGAAACCAGGCCGTCAGCAGAGAGGAAGTTGGAGGGACGGGGCTGACAGAGTCACGGAACTGGGAAATGATTGGCCTGTGCCTCCCCATCCTTTCTGCAGCCTGAGTTCGCTCATTCCCCAAACACCATAAGCGCCCAGCTCTGGGCCAGGCCCTGTGATAACTGTTAGAGACACCATAGCCGTCCAGCCCTGGCCTCATGCAGTTAACCCTCTGGGCACAACCACACTCAAATGCCCTGGCGGTTAGACTTGCTTTAATACAATCCGTGGCTCAGGCCAGCAAGGGTAAACAAAACTAATAACGGACTCTTTCCTCTCTCGATTTTTAATACAGGTTAATCATATTCAGTGCCTGGGGAGGACTCAGCGAGGGAGACGGGACACAGTCCACAGAACCAACAGGAAGTGGCCCTGCGGGGTGAGCTCTCGGCAGAGGCTTAATGTGGAAAAGCAGCTGTTTTAATTAAAACTTCTGGATTGAGGCCCAGAGTGAGGAATTTGACCTCAGGCCTTTGTTTCAGACAGAAGTCACCCAAAATCCATGTGCCTGGGGCCTCTAAGGGGCTTTACCTGTGCTGGGTTCCAGGGACCCTGGGATGGACAGACACAAATAGCTCTGCCCTCATGGAGCTCACAGCCCCTTGAGGGAGACACACAGGCACCAAGGTACATATGCGGAATAGGCAGCCTCTCAGCTAGGAAGTGGGCTGGGATTTAGCTCAGTGGGTAGAGCGCTGCGCTGCAGTCTCTGAGGACCGGAGTTCAATTCCCAGCACCACAAAAATGGAAGAAGGGCCTGGCAATCCACTCCCAAGGCAATCCTGAAGCACTCAGCCATTGAAAACCCTATGAGGGTCGCTATGAGTCGGATACCGACTTGATGGCACCTAACAACAACAACAACAACAACAACAACAACAACAACAACTAGGAAGTGTTAGGGAGAAAAAATGGGGACAAGCAAGCCAGGTATGGTGGCACACACCTGTAATCCCAGCACTCAGGAGGCAGAAGCAGGAGGATCGTGAATTTGAGGCCAGCCTGGGCTACACAACAAGTTCCAGGCCAGCCTGGAATACACAGTGTGACTCTGTCTTCAAAAGAAAGAAGAAAAGAAAGGAAAAGAAAAGAAAAGAAGAGAAGACAAAACAAGACAAGACAAGACTAGAGGAGAGGAGAGAAGAGTGTCTCCAAAAGTTTTGCTACGCGCAGTGGCACACTCCTGCCTCTGCCTCCCAGTGATTGGGGAGGCCAAGAGAGGAGGATCACAAGTTCAAGGCAAGAAGCAGCCTGTGTAATTAACAAGACCCTGTCCCAAAATAAAAAGTAAAAACTGGGTTGGGGGCGCAGGTCCACGGTACAGCACTTGCAAACCATGCATGAGGCTCTGAGTTCAAAACCCAATATCAAAAAAATAAAAAAAGGAGTGGATAAGCAGATGTTTTGGTTTTGTTTATTGCTTATGTTTCATGGTTTCACCCCAAGCAGAACGATGTAAATAAGTCACCTACCCAAATCCGGGCTAAGAGCTACAATGAGCTAAAGCCACCATAATAAAGTACCACAGACTGGGGGCTTAAACAACAGAAGTGTGTTTCAGTTCAGGAGGCCATCAGAAATCCAAGGTCAAGAGGTAGGTGGGGTTGGCTTCTTCGAGGCCTCTCTTTGGCTTGCAGAAGGCCACGTTCCCCCTGTGTGTCTCAAGTGTCTCATCCCTCGGGGTGTGTCTGCCCTAATACCTCTTTCCTGTAAGACATTGGTCATGTTAGACTAGGGTCCCATCCTAGGGACTGCATTTTAATTCCTTCCCTAAGGACTCCATCTCCAAGACAGTGGCATCTGAGGTCCTGGGGGGTAAGGACTTCTACACAGGAATTTAGAGGGGGCACCACTCACCCCCTCAGGCCTGAGTGTGCCCACAGCCTTGGACTCCCCTAGGGTGTGCATCCAGATCACTTGTGTGGGTCCAAGGACCACACGCCCTCCACCGCTGGGCCCCTGAGTCTCCTCCACTCAGGCTTGTTCTCAGCCACAGATGCAGGACCTAGAACGCACCTGGCTCCAGGGAGGGGCTCAAGCGGAGGATGCAACGAAGGGCCAACGAGGTGATGAGGCAGCCGGAGCTCTTACCCCAAGCACTGAAGGCTTGTCTGGGCCACCGCTCACGCTGTCTCCTCTCTGCTACCTGCCAGCCCCCTCCAGTTGTCCCCTCTCCATCCCTGAAAACCTTTTTCATATACCTGCAACCATATACCCTGAAGAACATGAGCAGATGTCCCACTGGAGTGAGATCTCAGCCTTTTGCATTTGTGGACACCTCAGTTTCTGGGGCTGGGATTTAGCTCAGTTGGTAGAGTGCTGCGCTACAGTCTCTGAGGTCCCGAGTTCAATTCCCAGCACCACAAAAATGGGAGAAGAGCCTGGCAATCCATTTCCAAGGCAACACTGAAACAATCAGCCATTGAAAACCCTATGAGGGTCGCTGAGTGGGATATCGACTCGACGGCACCTAACAACAACAGTTTCTGCCAACAGCTCCTTTGCTGACGTCAGATTTGAAGAAGACACTGTTGATGGCTATGTGCAGTCTGGGGTCCCTGGCTCAAGAGACGGTTACTGAGGACCAGGTTAACAGAGAACTCGCCCTCTCCTAGGGGCATGTCAGTGATCTTCAGACCGCTGCCTCCAGCCCCCTCCCACGGGTCCAGCCTGGAAGCACGGCTGTGGCCTTCCTCTCCCTACAAACCCTAGAGAGCCACACACAGGCGATCATCGCTGATGCTCGATCACCTCAGCTGCCGGTCTGCACGGTAACCCTTACCACCTCTGCACATCCCACATCAGTCCTCATTAGCAAGAGACCTGCAGCTGCAGCTGAATGCACACTCACAGGGAGAGACTTCATGAAGCACAATTTACACCTTCTACTGCTTCCCAGAGAAATCATTCCCCAAGCCTAGTAATAAAAAGCACCCCAGCCACCCAGAGGAACAAAGTTCCCAACCACCCCTGGCGACGGAGTGGGAAACACCACAACGCACTGTCGGTGCCTGGCACATCCCAAGCGCTGCCCAGACAGCAATGCTAGCACTTGGCATCACAGAGCACAGGATTTTCAAACTGGGTCCCACAGAGCCCCAGGGATCCTGGAGGGGGTGATCAGGCCCTCCCACAGGCCTCTGGGGTAGGGCAGGGGAGACAGAGGGAAGAGTGGCTGCTGCGGCCAGGCCCCCCATGAAGCCAGAACCAGTGAATCCCAGAATGGGAGATGGAGGATTCCAAGCAACCGGCTCCCAGTCTCACTCCTGCATTGCTGGGTTCCTGGGTCAGCAGCCCAGTCAGGCCAGAGCTAGTTTTATGACCCCCACGGTACAGCTGGCAATGCCTCAGCCAACCCCTATTCAACAACCATGGAAAACACCCGGAACGGCTCCACACAGGACTCAGAGGAGCCTAGCTTCATTCTGACTCTCATTGTCTCCTCCAGGGAGAGGCCCAGGAAGTCCATCTGAAATCTTGAGCCCAGCAGGCTCTCTGCCGGCCACCCCACCACCAGATCCTAAAGGGCACACGGAGCCTGGCTCCCAGCACCCAGCATGAGCAGATGCAAACCCAGCTCACTGTCCAGCCCTACATGTTTCATCAACATTCGGCGTGTGGTAGAGGAGCGAGCAGACCTTTGAGATCGGTGGCCCTCCTCCATTTCTGTGTGTGCTGAAGACCAAACAGTGCCTCTTCTGAAACTTTCGAAGCAGGGACTGAGAAACAAGGCGATCTTCTCTGCCATCTTTGTTTTTCTTGGCAGTACTGGGGGGCTGAACCCAGTACCTTGTGTATACTTTGCAAGCACTCTACCACTGAGCTGGACCCCAGCCCCATTTTACTTATTTATTATTATTATTATTAATTTTGAGACGGGGTCTTGCTAAATTGCACAGGCTGCCTCTGGCCTCAAACTCACCAACCTCCTGCCTCCGCCTCCTGAGTTGCTAGGATTATAGCCATGCATCACCATACTGGGCTCTTCTCTGCCCTCTTCCCTGGGCAGGCTTTCCTGAGCTCAGAGTGAAGCCATAGCTGTTCCCTGGTTAATAGGAGGCACTGAAGAATCAGGTGACTGGGACAGGGCTGACAAAGGCTGACCAGGACTGAGATATAAATAGCTTTGAAGACTGCAGCCAGGTGACAGAAGGAAGGAATGACATCCCCTTTGCCATGTCACAACTTGAGGACATTCATAGCTCTTGGAGGCCCCAGTGACAGGAGAGTATTTACCCTCCTGCTGAGCAGTAACCTACCCATGGGCAGGGAGATACTAGGGCACCTGGATACAATCTGCTGCTGCTGCTGCAAAAAAAAGTCTATGTTTACAAACTGGCTTATCTGTCATCCGCTCTAAGATAAGGGTCCCCTTAATTACTAACCTGCTGTTAAGATTCTAATCTGGGTCACATTTTATCACATCCAAGGAGCTCTAGATGAGAGAAAACTGCAAAAAGGAAGCTCTGGTTGAAGTTTATGGTCCAAATATTCCTTGACAAACTTGAAGATCCATAGAAGGGCCGTGGCTTCCTTGGGCAAACTTAACCTTCAGTGATGACGCTATGACCAGATATAAAGGGACCTGGAGCCAGGCATAGTGGCATGTATCTATAATCCCAGCAACTCAGGAGGCTAAGGCAGGAGGATCATGAGTTCAAGGCCAGAGGCAGCCTGCATAACTGTTCCAGAATAAAAGAAAGAAATGTGCTGGAGAGCGCAGCTTAGTGGTAGAGAATTGGTAAAGCATATGAGGGGCCTTGGGTTCAATCCACCAGTACCACCAAAAAAAAAAAAAAAAAGGTGAGGGCAGGGACTTGGAACAGGCACGGTGGTGCATGCCTGCAATCCCAGCACTTGAGAGGCTGAGGCAGCAGGGTTGCAAGTTCCAGGCCAACTTGGGCTGCCTAGAGAGATCCTATCCCTGGCCTGGCGTGGTGACACACGCCTGTAATCCCAGGACTCAGGAAGTAGAGACAGGAGATTGTCACAAGTTGGAAGCTAGCCTAGTAGTCTACGTAGCGAGTTCCAGGGCACTTAGGGCTCCATAGGATGACCCTTTCCCTATACCCACCAAAAAAAAAAAAAAAAAAAAAAGGCTTGCAAAATCTAAGATTGAAATCAAATTAAGGTAATAGTGGCCAGGAGTCAGAAAGACAAGGTCACCACTTAAAACAGAAATCAAGAAGTCTGGTGGGTCTCTCAGGAAAGCAGGTTTCTTTTACTAAGAAAAAAAAAAAATATATATATATATATATATACATATATATGTACATATACATATATATATATATATATTCTTTCTGAGTGATGGAAGAGAAATAAGAAATAATCAAGGTATTCCCACAACCTGGGAAGAAAATAAGAAAGGAAGAAATAATAAAAGGCAGCAGCCATCAGCATGTATTAAGCATACCAGGCTCTCTGCAGAGTACCTATGTTAAAGGAGACAATTCTAACTTTAACAACAATCCTCAGATGTGGGCATTATTATTCCTCTACAAATACAGACACCGAGGTGGAAGGTAAGGTATACAACACACCCAAAGTCTCATCCAAACAGGGTCCAAACAGCTCTAGGTCTGGTAGTTCTAAACATCCCACCTTGTCACCATGACCCCCGACTGCCACAGACTGAGAACATTCCCCTTACGGTTTGGATCCCCCAGTGGATCATATGCGAGAGGCTTGGTCACCAGCCTATGGTGCTCCTGGGAGGTGGGGCCTAATGAGAGGAAGTTAGGTCATTGGGGAAACGCCTTTGAAGGGGATATTGAAACCCTACCCCCTCTCTTTTTGCTTGCTGGCAAACAGGAACAGGAGGTAAAGAGGCCTCCACTGCTATGTGATCCTGCCATAATGAACTTACTGTGCAAATGGAGGCTCAAACAAACCAACAGGGCCAAGGCCATGGCCTTAACCCTCTGAAAGTGTGAGCCAAAAGAAACCTTGTCCTTTACTAAGTTGATTTTCTCAGGTTTTTTTAATCATAGCAACAGAAAGCCAACACAACTCCCATGTTAGGAGTGACCCAGTAATCAAATGAGTCCCAGGGGAGGCCGATTTCCTCAGTGCCTGTCTTTCTCTCCAGCAGGAAACATTAATGGATATAATAGATATAAGGTGATGATCCTACTTCAGTGAAGTTGAGTTATCTGCCCCCCAGAGGGATGCTCTGCTTTGAGTCACAAAGTAGAGTACTCTTTGAGGACTCCTCCCCAGTCCACTTATTACCCATAATCCATGTGTGTGACAGGCCTAGATGGGAACAGATTCCGTAAGAGGGTCACTCTGCATACTCTATTTTCTTTCTCCATGTGAAACCAAATAACCATCATGGAGGCAAAGTCACAGTCCTATTCACTAACCATCATGGAGGCAAAGTCAGGGTCCTATTCACTATCACCACAGTCGACACAAAGGTCTCTGGTCCTTCGCTTTCTTACCAAGTCCCTATAATAAGCTGTGAGTGAAGGGCTAAGTCTACAAAGATCAGAGATCTAATCCTTGATGTCGGGGAGTCCACTGGGTGGTGAGGCAACAGAATTCCCACTCAGTGGGGTGAGTGGTAAGGGATCCAGAAGAATGAAGGAGACCCATCCAGAGTCCTCCTAGGAGACCAATACCCAAAGCCAAGAAATGAGGTTACGTTTGGGATGCTGTGAAACATGGACCTGGTCTCCTGGAGTACAACTCCTAAAATCCTTGGGGCCTCCAAAGTGATCTTTCTCTATGCTAATGAGATGGCTGAAGGCCAGCTCCTAGGTAGCTCCAGGATGGGGACTGGTCCCTGCAAAGACCAAGAGTTCAGACTTCTCAGCCTCATCTCCCAAATCCAGGGAAGGGAGATGAGCTGAGCATTGAATTGATCACCTAAGGTCAATAATTTAATCAGTCATGCCTGCATGATGAAGCCTCTAGAAAAACTCAAAAGATGCCGGGCGTAGTGGCGCACACCTCTAATCCCAGCAACTCAGGAGGCTGAGGCAGGAGGATTACAAGGTCGAGGCCAGAGGCAGTCTGTGTAACTTAGTGAGGCCATGTCTTAAAATTTAATAAAATGAAAAATGGGCTGGAGTTTGGGTTTGGATAGTTGAACTTGTGGAGGTTCCTGGAGGGTGGTTGGATGGGGTGTGGAACTCCTAAGATCCTTCTCCCACACCTGGCCCTTTGCAGTCTTCATGTGTGTCCTTTCTAATAACCTTTATAATAAACCAGTAAATGTAAGTGTGCCTGCAGCTGTAGCCCTGTGGCATCCGATCCCATCAGATCTCAGAAGCTAAGCAGGGTCGGGCCTGGTTAGTACCTGGATGGGAGACCACCTGGGAACACCAGAAGCTGTAGGCTTGGGAGAAGGACCTGGCAACCCCCTCCCAAAAATCAACCTGCCATTGAAAACCCTATGAACAGCAGAGAAGCACTGACAATAGTGTTTCCCCTGTTGTACAGAGGGTCGCTATGAGTCAGATACCAACTCGACGGCACCTAACAACAACAAATGTAAGTGTTTCTCTTTGAGTTCTGTGAGCTGCTGTAGCAAATTAGTTCAACCTGAGTATGGGGACATGGGAAATCCGATTTATAGACAGTCAACCAGAAACACAGGTGACTACTTGTACTTGGGATTGGCATTGGAAGTGGGAGAAAGTCTTGTGGTATTGAAGCCTCGACCAGAGGGATCTAAAGCTACCTCAAGGGGGTCAGAATTGCCCCCAATAGAGAACACCCAGCTGGTTTTGGCTGCAGAATTGGTGGCTTCATGGTGGAAGGGAGGTGAGCAATCCCCACAATCTTTTTTTATTTTTCTTTAGTACTTAGAGGTTGAACCCAGGGCCTCACCCATGCTTTGCAAGTGTTTTACCACTGAGCTGCACTCCCAGCCCATTTTTTATTATTTTATGTGAGACAGGGTCTCACTAAATTGCACAGGCTGCCTCTGGCTTTGAACCTGCAATCCTCCTGCCTCAGCCTCTCAAGTTGCTGGGATTATAGGCATGCAACACTGTGCCCAGCGCATGACACACTTCTGTATGACCAAAAAAGTATTCTCCGTTGTGAGAGCAGAGTAGAAGAAACTAATTCTCCCCCCTCTATAGACTCAGAAAGTTAATCTGGTTGAAAAAAAGAAGAAAACAGCCAACATCAAATAACCAAGCCAAAAACAGGCAATGAATATGAAATAGACATTTCTCCAAAGAAGATATAAAAACTTCAGATCAACATGTGAAAAGAGGAAAAGGTGACTATGATCAAAGTACCATACATTACATACGAGTATGAAAATGTCTTCACGAAACCTATTATTTTATACAACTAATATATGCTAGGGCTGGGATTTAGCTCAGTTGGTAGAGCGCTGCACTGCAGTCTCTGAGGTCCTGAGTTCAATACCCAGCACTGCAAAAATGAGAGAAGGACCTGGGAATCCACTCCCAAGGCAATCCTGAAACAGTCAGCCATTGAAAGCCCTATGAGGGTTGCTATGAGTCGGATACCGACTAGATGGCACCTAACAACAACAATGGGCTGGGATTTAGCTCAGTTGGTAGAGCGCTGCTCTGCAGTCTCTGAGGTCCTGAGTTTGATTCCCAGCACCGCAAAATGGGAGAAGGATGTGGCAACCCACTCCCAAGGCAATCCCGAAACAATCAGCCATTGAAAACCCTATGAGGGTCACTATGAGTCGGATACAGACTCAACGGCACCTAACAACAAAACAACAACAATATATGCTAATAAAGATGTCCAAAAATATGAAAAGATGTTCAATATGGTTAGTCCTAAGGAAAATGCATACAAACCACAATGAGATAACCTACACCTTCACATCCACTAGCATGGCTATAATTTAGACAGATGATAACAAGAGGTGACACAAATATAGAGAACTTGGAGCTCTTGTACATTGCTGGTAGGACTATCTTACAGTGTTGGCTCTTCAGAAAACAGTCCAGCAGCTTCTCAAATCTTTAAACATAAGGTACCATATGACCCAGCAAGTTTATACCAGATACCCTGAAAACATACATTGACACTTGACAGACCAACATTCACAGAAGCGATATTCATAATGACAAAAGGAGAAACAACCCAAACATCCATCCACTGATGAATGGGTACATCAGATATGAGATATCCCCACAATAGTATAGTATGTGGCCATAAAAAGAAATTAAAGTGTTGAGCCATGCTACCCCATGGACAAGCCTTGAGAATATGAGAGAAGCCAGATACGAAAAGGCACACGTTGTATGATTCCATTTATATGACATTTCCAGAATAGAAAATCTATGGAGGCAGATAGTAAGTTAGCAGTTGCCTAAAGCTAAGGTAGTTGAAGGGAATAGGGAGCAACTCTGAATGAGTACAGGTTTCTTCAGGGGCTGGGGGTAAAACTATTCTGAAATTAATCATGACCACAGTTGCACACTTCCTTGAATATTCTAAAGAAAAAGAAAACCTATTGACTTGTACACTTGTGTGTATTATATCTCAATAAAACCATCAAAAAGAAGCAGAAAAGGAAGTGAGGGAGTGAGGCAGGGTAGGGAGGAAGGCAACTTCAGGGAGAAGAAACTGCACGCACAAGGACACAGGAGCAACAGGAAGAAAAGTTACATCCAAGAATTAGGAGTTCCACGTGGTTTTGATAAGATTATGCATGTGGCTAAATGCCTAAAAATATAGTAGGGGAGGCAGACAGGGGCCAGGTCATAAAAGGCCTTGTAGACACAGCTAAGGCATGTGTGACAAGGTGAACTTCCCCAATCTGCAAATCCAAAATCCAAAATGCTCCAACACCGAAGACTTTTTGAGCATCCCCTCGATGCCCCAGGTAGAAAGAACATTACACACTCAGCAGATGAATCGCAGTGAAAATGCAAATGCACTGAAGATATTGTATAAAACTGCTTCCAGGCGAAGTGCATAAGGCGTACACAAAACATAGATGAATTTCACGTTTGGACGTGGGTCTCATCCCCAAGGTGTCTCATTATATACATGCTGCTGTTGTTGTTGTTGTTGTTAGGTGCCGTCGAGTCAGTATCCAATTCATAGTGACTCTACGTACAACAGGGGAAACACTAATGCCAGTGCTTCTCTGCTGTTCATAGGGTTTTCAATGGCAAATTGATTTTTGGGAGTGGGTTGCAGGGTCCGTCTCCCAAGCCTATAGTATCTGGTGTTCCCAGGTGGTCTCCCATACAAGTACTAACCAGGCCCGGCCCTGCTTAGCTTCTGAGATCTGACGGGATCGGATGCCACAGTGGTACAGCTGCAGCCTATATACATGCAATCAGTCCCAAATCTGAAACTCATCTTGATCCCAAATATTTCAGATAAGGGACACTCAACCTTATTGGAGAGGCGACAAAAAACCCTAGGAAAAGTCTTAAACAGTAGAGTTCTGTGGTCAAACTGGCTAGAAAATGACTGCAGTATCACTATGGCTGAACCAGTGGTCCCTCGTGGGACAGACACAGGAAGAACCCAAGCAACAGAAGGGAGGCTAAGTATAGGATGACAAAGACCCCATGGTCCACCTAGGGGCAGTGGGAGATGCCAGCTTGGTGGCCCATCTCCAGTTCAGAGCCCAGGATTTGATTCAGAGCCCTGCAGCAACACCTGAAAAAGAATTTCTGGGCTGGGGTGTGGGTCCGTGGCTGGGTCCGTGGCAGGCTCCGTGGCCTGTCATGCTGGAGGCCCTGGGTTCCACCCCCAACATCAACAAAAGAAAGGCAAAAAACAAAGAATTTCTATCAAGCCTCTTAAACCTTTCCTTTGCTCCAAAAATAGGCCAAACACGGGGAGGAAAAGCTGGCATCTTTTAGCCACCTTTTGAACTTCACCTTTCCCAATAAACAGCCTTTCCCACCTGACAAGAAAAGTCTCTTCCAGGGCATCCAGGAAGCCAGAGACCCATCAGAACAGGTAAGAAGCAATTAAGACTAATTAGCACAGCGTGAACAACAGGGACCATTATGCAACCGTTTCCAATAAACTAGGAAGGAAGGCAAGGTGCAGCTTCACGTTTTTACTAATAGGACCCCGATGTCCCCCTAAACCCTGAAGAGAAAAAAGTGCTCTACTGCTGTGCACCTCCAAGGTTCTCCCAAGACCCACAGCTCCCCTGCAATCTTGTTAGAAATGCAGAACCTCAGCACCTCTTCCACCTACTGCATCCATTTCTGCCTTTAATGAGACACCCAGAGGATTTGTCTTGCCTCCGATGCTGCACCAAGACAGTCACACAATGACCTCAGAGGGGCACTGGGAACGGGTCTTTCCCACCCCAGTAGACCCACCAATGACAGCCCCAACAAACAGGCAGATCCCAGCACCCAACTTGGCATGATCACCAGACCACATGGGAATGTAAACTCTGATTACACCATGCATACAAGGCAGCAGTCTCTCGCCCCACACTGTCCTATCCCTCCTGAGACCCTATAAAACTCAGAAAGATTCTGCAAATACCCCGGGGTCACCAAGGCAGAAGGAGCTAAGGAGGAAGCAAAGGAGAACAGCCACCCTCTTGCCCTGCATGCTGCTGCTCACATCAGGGAGGCTGTGCCCCACCAGGTCTGAGATCTCCACACTAAATGCCACGCTGGGGTGGCAGCAGAGCTCACATTCTAACTCCCCACCTTTTTTTTTTTTTTCCTGGCAGTACTAGGGGTTTGAACCCAGGGCCTTGTGCATACTTTGCAAGTGCTCTACTACTGGGCTGCACCCCAGGCCATTTTTTTATTTTTTACCATGAGACAAGGTCTCGCTAAATTGCACCAGCTGCCTCTGGTCTCAAACTTGAGATTCTCCCGCCTCTGCCTCCCAAGTCACTGCGATTACAGGCATGCACCACCGCACCCAGTTCGAGCTCTCAATCTTCACCACACATAGCATCCAGCATTCTCCTTGAAACTGATAAACTCCCTCAAGATGTGGAGGCCATACCCCAACTGCCTGGTTTTCCTGATGCTACAGGTAGCTGGCAAGGTGATCCCAGGCTCTCTCCCTACCAATGTGGCTCTTCATACTGAGTCCACATCCTGCGCCTGCCTCCTCCTGTCATGCACCACCCTGCTCACAACTTGACTACGGGCCAACCCCTGTGCCTGCTCCATAGCCAGATTCCTGGCCACATTACCAGAAAAGGCTTCCTGACCCCCACCTCCACCCTGTGGACAAATAGGAACCCCAGCCACCACCAGATCTCTGTCCTCAGATCAAATATAGTCAGCGACCTCCTCTAATTCCAAAACCTGTGGCTTTTTCCATGACCTTGCATAGTCTTATGCTGCTGCTGCTGCTGCTGCTGCTGCTGCTGCTGCTGCTGCTGCTGCTGCTGTCGTTGTTGTTGTTAGGTACCATCGAGTTGGATCCAACTCATAGTGACCCTATGTATAAAAGAACAAAATACTCCCCAATTCTGTGCCAGGTATACTATCCTTTTTATGTTTAAGCCCATTGTTGCAGATACTGTATCAATCCATCTAACTGAGGGTCTTGGGTTTTTTTGTTGTTGTTGGCATTAACCCACCACTCTCCCAAAAGAGATGTCCTTCTCCAGGGATTAGTCCTCCCTGACTATATGTCCAAAATACGTAACACACAGTCTAACCATCCTTGCTTCCAAGGAGCACTCTGCTTGCACTTCTTCTAGGACAGATCTGTTTATTCTTTTGGCAGTCCATGGTATACTCAGTATTCATCTCCAGCACCAAAATTCAAAAGCATAAATTCTTCTCCTGTCTCCCTTATTCAACATCCAGCATATGATGCAACTGAAAATACCATGGCATGAGTCAGGCACACCTTTATCTTCAATGTGACATTTTCACTTTTCAACACTTTAAAAAAGTCTTTTGCACCAGCTTTTCTCAATGCAATGTGTCTTTTGATTTCTTGACTGATGCTTCCACAAGTGTTGATTACAGAACCTAGTAAAGCAAAATCTTGGACAACCTCAATGTTTTCTCCATTTATCATGAAGGTGCTTACTGACCCAGTTGTAAGAATTTTTGTTCTGTTGATGTTAAGGCACAACCCATACTGAAGTCTGTGTTCTTTGTTCTTCATCAGTAAATGTTTCACATCCTCTTCACTTTCAGCAAGCAGTTGTGTCATCCACATAACACACGTTGTTAATGAGTTCCTCCAGTCCTGATGCTGCGTTCTTCTGCATAAAGTCCAGATTCTCAGATTCTTTGCACAGCATAGAGACTGAAGAGGTACAATGAAAGGATATAGCCCTGATGCATACCTTTCTCAACTTTAAACCAAGCAGTGTTTCCTTGTTCTGTTTGAATGACTGCCTCCTAATCCACGTACAGATTCCACATGAGTACAATTAAGTGCTGTGGTATTCCCATTATTCGCAATGTTGTCCATAATTTGTTATGATCCACACAGTCAAATGCCTTTGCATAGTCAATAAAATGTAGACAGACATCTTTGTGGTATTCTCTGCTTTCGGCTAATATCCATCTGACATCAGCAATGATGTCCCTGGTTCCACACCCTCTTCTGAATCTGGCTTGATTTTCTGGCAGTTCCCAGTCTACATACTGCTGTAGTCACTTCTGAATGATCTTTAGAAAAATTTTGCTTGCATGTGATATTAAAGATATTGTTCTACAGTTTCCACATTTAGTTGGATCCCCTTTCTTGAGAAGAGGCACAAATGTGGATCTCTTCCAGTCAGTAAACCAGGTAGCTGTTTTTCAAAGCTCTTGGCATAAACAAGTTAGCACCTCCAGGGCTGCATCTGTTTGTTAAAATGTATCTATTGGTATTCCATCAGTTTCTGGAGCTCTATGTTTCACCAATTCCTTCAAGGCAGCTTCCACTTTGTCCTTCTGTACCATTGGCTCCTAATTATATGCAATCTTTTCAAATAATTGGTCATCCACCAATTCTTTTTAGTACAATGACTTTGTGTGTACCTTCCATCTTTTTTTGATGTTTCCTGCATCGTTTAATTTTTCCTGTAGAATCCTTCACTATTGACACTCAAGTCTTGAATTTTTTCTTCAATTCCTTAAGCTTAAGAAAAACAGAGTATATTCTTCCCGTTTGGTTTTCTATCTCCAGCTCTTTGCACATGTCATTATAATATTTGATTTTGTCCTCTCAAGCTGTCCTTTGAAATCTGTTTAGTTCCTTAACTCCATCATATGGAGTTAGCTGCTTTTAGTTTAGCTGCTCAATGTTCAAGAGGAAGTTTCAGAGTCTCTTTTGACATGTAATTTGGTCTTTTCTTTTTTCTTGTCTTTTTAATAACCTTTTGCTTTCCTCATGAATGATGTCTTTGACATCATACCCCAATTTGCTTGGTCTTGAATCATAAGTGTCTAACACATCAAGCCTGGTTTTGAGGTGATCTCTGAACTAAGGTGGGATATACGCAAAGTCATACCTTGGCTTTTGTACAGTTATTCTAATTTTCTTCCATTCCAGCTTGAACCTGCATATGAGCAATTGATGGTCTGATCCATAATCAGCACCTAGTCTTGTTCTGACATTTGATATTGAGCTTTTCCATCATCTCTTTCAACAAATGTAGTCAATTTGGTTCCTGTATGTGTCATATGGTGAAGTTCATGAGTATAGTTACCATTTATGTTGGTGAAAAAAATGTACTTGCAATGAAAAGATCATTGGTCTGACAAAAGTCTATTGTGCAATCTCCAGCACAGTTTCTGACATGAATGCCATATTTTCCAACTACTCAGCCTTCTTCTTTGTTTCCCACTTTTGCATTCCAGTCACCAGTAATTATCAGTACATCCAGATTGCATATTAGATCTATTTCAGGTTGCAGGAGCTGGCAAAAAAATCTTTCCTATCTTCATTTGTGGCCTTAGTGGTGGATGTGTAAATTTGAGTAATAGTCATATTAACTGGCCTTCCTTGTAGGTGTATGGATATTATTCTATCACTGACAGCATTATGCTTCAGGATAGATCTTAAGATGTAATTTTTGATGATGAATGCAACTGCATTTCTCTTTAATTTGTCTTTCCCAGCATAGTAGACCACATGATTATCTGATTCAAAATGGCCCATGCCAGTCCATTTTAGTTCACTGATGCCTACAATGTCAA
>VMDO01035815.1:0-15728 GCA_007922755.1 Pedetes capensis
ACAGATTGAACTCTGTATGCATAAATAAGTGGAATCCTAGCTGTGATATGTAACTTGGGCTGGGCAATATACTACCTGTTAACCAGTCTGCAGTGGGGATGGGAGTAAACCAGTGCTTGGCTCATAGCAAACAGGGAGTAAAATTAAAATTGAGCATTGTTAGGTGCCTTCGAGCCAGTGTCTGACTCATAGTGACCCTTCCTACAACAGGCGAAACAGTTAGTTGTTAACAGAATTGTTAGTGCTTCTCTGCTATTCATAAGAGTTTTCAATGGCTGATTGTGTTTTGAGAGTGAAAGTTGAACATTAGTGGTCTGGAAAATAATGAAAGCCCATAAATTCTTTGACAGCTTGAACAAATAGGGCTTGGCTAGAGATTCAAATCAGTACCAGGTGTTTTAGTTTTAACTGAAGAGTATGAGGTAGATTGATTCTTTTAGGTTACAGTAAAAATTGGATTCTTTGTGGTCATTCTGATGAAGAAAATAGTCAAAGGCTATCTCAGTAAACGGTTTAGAATTTTGCACCACTTAGGTATGTACAACCTTAGTACACTGTACATGTTGTATTGATACAAATTGTAATTATGTTCACTTTGTGTAGCAGAAAGACAAGAAACCTAAAAGGTCAACCTGGAAGTTTAATTTGGATCTTACTCATCCAGTAGAAGATGGAATTTTTGATTCTGGAAATTTTGTAGGTATCATTTTACTTGGTTTGTTCCTGTAATTGTGTGGTTTTTGATAAGTTATATTTGATATTAACGTAAGCTGTATTCCTAGGGTACCTTCCCTAGTGAATATCTAGGGTTTTCTTCCCTAGTTTTGCACTTTTTCTGTTTTAAAATAGGAACAATTTCTACGGGAGAAGGTTAAAGTAAATGGAAAAACTGGAAATCTCGGGAATGTCGTTCACATTGAACGCTTCAAGAATAAAATCACAGTTGTTTCTGAGAAACAGTTCTCTAAAAGGTAAGTGCCTTGCTTAGCCTGATTTGTCTAACTTACTGCTACAATACAGGCTGCTTATATCTAAGGTCCCTTGTCCAGTGAATTAAAATTCCTGTTAATTTAAGTTGTATGTAAACTTTAATTTTGGGTCTTATGACTTGAATATGTGGAAGAAATATGTCTGTGTACTTGGGAGACCTGTCCCAAACACTCCAAGATTTGGGTTCGTACTGTAGAGGCAGCCAATCAAAGGCAAAATCTCCTAACATCTTGCTGCCAGTTTTCATTCATTCAGTTTACTCAGCAAATACGGAATACTGTGACAGCATTATTTGTAGGACTGGGTAACCCAGCAGACCACCACCAAGGAGCTTCTCTAGTGGAGAAGAGAGATGTTGAAGTGCAGTATCAAGCAGTGATGAGTGCTGTGTAAGGTCACATAAAGAAGGTCACAAGGTTTATTTTTTAAGATAAGGTGGTTAGGACACACCACCCAGATGTAGGTGTGAGCCTTACATATGGGGAAATAACCCATGAAGCCAAAGCCTATGAGCCAGAAGCCCAGCCAGTTAACATAATAATGAGGCTCCTATGCTTCCTGAAGAGTGCATGACAGTGGACCATGTCTTGAAAGCCATGGGAAGCACTTTGGGTTTTATTTATGTGTAATTGGAAGGCATTGGTCATTGTGGCTGAAAAAGACATGGTGAGCTTTGTGGAAACTGAAGACTAAAGTGCTGGCTTGGATTAATGGCTTAAGTGAGGAAACTCTACCATGCTGAAAACATTTAAAGACCAAAGACCAGTTGCAAGGCTGTCTGAAGAAAAACTTGAACCCATAAATGGATTTAGCCTTGTTAATGGGTTACTCTAAATTAATCCGGGATCAGGGTTAGGGTTGATAGTGGTGGAAGGAATGTTAACATTAGTCTGTTTGAATAATGTATTTGAAGGATGCAGTTTATATTGCTTAATTAAGTAATTTGGCTATGGCAATAAGAATGAGGAGAAAAAGCATAATTGCTGTCTTACTACATATTAGCTTCCATCATAAAAAAAAATCTTAGTTTATTTTATGGTGATGGGAGAATACAGATTTTATAGGACACAAACAAACTGATGGTAACGGAGGTTTGGGGACTGCTTTTGTGTCCATAGCTACCTTGCACAATGCTTCCTATAAGGAAAGGGTTGAAATATTTTGGAGGGACTTAATGGACACAAAAGTTATGACAGTGCATCCCTTCCATAGAATAACCCTCTACATTTCTTAATGAAATTCATGTTTTTTAAAGGTATTTGAAATATCTTACCAAGAAATACCTTAAGAAGAATAATCTCCGTGATTGGCTCCGTGTGGTTGCATCTGACAAGGAGACTTACGAACTTCGTTACTTCCAGATTAGTCAAGATGAAGATGGATCAGAGTCTGAGGACTAGTTCTCCCTGTACGAGACTTTGCTTTTTAATAAAAGAAATGAAGTGTACATGAGAAAGAAACATCTAGAAGTTGACCTTTAGTGAATAAAAATCATTGTACTGTTCATCTGTCTCATTTTTTAAAAAAGATACTGTTAACATGATCTTGATTTTCCTTTGATAATTTAAGTGGTATGTAAATAGCTTATCGCTAGTAGAACTTTCCCAGGATCTCCCAAAATCTCTTGAAAGTCTCATATCTTTGTACGGTTTGTAAATGCTGACCTGAGTGGCTAGAACAGTTCTTTACCCATAGATGGTCAGTGTTGATTGAACGGCTCCTGTCTTCAGGAGATCCTCTCTTTGTTAATTAGCATGAAGCTCTAGGTGAAAGCTAAGTCAAAAAACTGATGGTGGTTCCAGTGCTTCAGGTCCTTATGTGGGGCGTGAATGCCAGGAGGATCCTGTTGCCAGGTGTCTTGTTTGTTCCAACCCAAATTACAGATTTAACTAGTTTGGAATAAAGGGCTGGTATTTAGCTCAATTCTCTGAGGTCGCGGGTTTGATTCCCAGCACCTCAAAAATGGGAGGATACTGGCAATCCCAAAACAATCAGCCATTGAAAACCCCGTGAGGGTCATTATGAGGCCGGCATGACTGGCGCCTAACAACAACAAAGCAAAGAGACTAACAGTTACCCAGGGAAGAAAAATTTGAGAGTTTGCACAAGAGTAAGCTTGTTAGGTGCTGTTGAGTTGGGTCTGACTCATAGCGACCCTATGTACAACAAAACAGTACCTGTCACTGTGCCATGCCTGGCACTGTATCAGGGCTCTGCTATTCATAGGGTTTTCAATGGTTGATTATTTTGGAGAATGGGCTGTTGGGTCCTTCCAAGCCTACAGCACCTGGTGGTCCCCTATCCAAGAACTAACCAGGCCTGACCCTGCTTAGCTTCTGAGATCTGATGAGACTGGACATCAGGGTGGTACAGCTGTAGACAAGAGTAATCATAGATGGATGAATTTGACCTTTATTTCATTTTGCACATATCTACTGAGAACTTACCATGAGCCAAGCATAATGCTCATACTCTACCAAGACAGTTTACAAAATGTACCAAGAAGATTTAATGATTGGGAAAGAGGAGTTAAAGATAGAGGTAAAAGTGGTACAGTTTGAACTTGGAGGCTGGATTCTCAGCACTGAGGATAATTCTTATTTCTGATTTGGTGTCACTGAGTTTGAGTTTTGAAATACACCTTTCTCTGCTGTATCTTAGGGCTGAGAGCTCAGTTGGTAGAGAGCTGCGCTGCAGTCTCTGAGGTCCCAAGTTCAATTCCTAGCACCGCAAAAATGGGAGGAGGACCTGGCAATCCACTCCCAAGGCAATCCTGAAACAGCCATTGAAAACCCTATGATGGTCGCTATGAGTCGAATACTGATTCAAGGGCACACAACAACACAACTGCTGTATCTTAGTGGGAAAGTTTGCATTTTAAAAGGTGGGTAAGAACACTATTTTACAAAGGAAAGACATGGGATTTCTCATATTTCACTGTCTCAAACATTCTAAATTAAGAGAATCAGTTCCTCTCAGTGGGTCTTTTTTTCCTCCGCGTAAATATGTGGGCTATTTTAGAGTTCACTGGGGTCTGATCTGGCTGTGCCTTAAAATCGCCTGTGAGAAATTTAACACATTACCCAGGCTTTCCCCAAATCAATCAAGTGTAGGAACTTCCGTTGGTGGGATCAAGTAGGATATTTTAACTTTCCTGGATGACTCTTCAGCTAGGATACAGAACTAGTTCAGATAATCTCTATTGCCCTTTCTGCCTCTGAAGAGGCCATGAGTCTCACATGCAGAAAATGAAACACTTAAGGTTATATTTTGTAGGTCAACAGAAGGCATAGGGTGGAAATGAGCTTAGGGTGCTGGTTATAAACAATAAAAAGATATTAATACTTCATAGTTCGATCCAAGGAAGAGACTAACTCTTGCAAGAACTATAACCAACTACCTTTGGATACCACCAGAATTTGAAAAATGAGAATCACAGAAACCCATCCAAGTGTTTTTTGTGTGTGTTTGAATAGATCATGAACACATACCATTTTACTAACTTTCGTGGGACTATTGGGTTAATTCCCAGCTCCACAAAAGGCTGCAATTGTATATTTTTACCATTAGGTGGAGCTATATCTTTGTTAGAGAAGAATGTAAATTTAGAAATGGAATGTTTCATTGATGATGAATTTTAAAGTGAAACAGGAAAGACTCATTTATTAAAATGCTTGGCATAAATTGTTTTTAGAATAGCCATGTTACTTCAAATGTTTGAAATATCTTGAGTTACTAATCTGGATGATTTGTATAGGCTTTATATTGCCATATACTATAGACACAAGCATACTTAATAAGATTGTTTTCTATGACTCCCTTCAAAAGGATCTTAATCACACTCTAGTCCTAGGAGAGGAGCTGTTAATTGTATTTCAATTAGGATACTTTTACATAAAGAATCATAATCCCTTTTTGCAATGTAAAAATCCAAACAGCCATAGGAAAACAAGACATTCAAGTCAAATTTGAATTACAGATAAACTTTTTTTTTGGGGGGGCACAAGTGTGTTCCATGAAGTGTTTGTTACATATATTTAGAAATCATTTATTTCCCCTCACACATAAATTATTTGCTGTTCACATGAAACTCAAAGTTAGGTAGGCATTGCTCATGTTGTTATTGTTGTTGTTAGGTGCCGTAGAGTCGGCATCCAACTCATAGAGACTCTCTATACAACAGGGGAAACACTATTGTCAGTGCCTCTCTGCTGTTTCAATGGCAGATTGATTTTTTTGGGGAGGGGGTTGCCAGGTCCTTCTCCCAAGATTGCTCATGTAGATTTACCATAATTTGCTTAAATTATTCCTCTATAGTTGGGCCTTTAGCCTATTTCAAATTATTTAATACTATAAACAGTATGACAATGAACAGATTTCACTTTTCTAAACATTTGGGATTCTTTTTACTATGTGTGTATGGTATGGGGAGGGGGTGGGGTTTGAACCCAGGGCCTCACCCATGCTTTTTGCAAGCAATCTACTGCTGAGCTTCATCCCCAGCCCATTTTTTTAACTTTTTATTTTTGAGACAGGGTCTCGCTAAGTTGTGTAGGCTGCTTCTGGCCACGAATTTGCAATCATCTTGCTCAGCCTCCCAAATTGCTGGGATTATGAGTGCACTACTGCACCTGGCTTAACATTTGGGATTCTTTAGGACAGATTTCCTACAATCAAATTGCTGGTGAAAGGAATGAGGAATAATTTAAGACTCTTGATATATATATTGCCCCATTTCTTTCCAAAAGGATTGTGTCAAATTATACTATCAACAGCATATGAAAGTGGACCTTGCTTGCAATTGTCTGTTACCTAAATAGGATGGTAGTTTTGCATGACTGTTCAGGTTACCAGAGGCCCTGGCCAAAGGCCTGGCTCTGAGTTTGGTCACTTGCCTGCATAAAGAGAAAATGATATAAAAGATAGAAAATGGAAAAATGGACTTAGTTACAGTTTTGGCCAAAACTAGATAGAAAGCCATTCTCAGTCTGTCTTCCCCTCCTCCAAGTTGTTGTTGTTGTTAGGTGTCAGGGAGTTAGGTCTGAGTCATAATGACCCTATGTACAACAGACACAACACTCCCTGACACAGTGCCATGCCCTGCACTATGTCAGTGCTTCTCTGCTATTCATAAGGTTTGCAATGGCAGCTTGTTTCAGGAGTGGGTTGCTAGGTCCTTCTCCCTAGCCTGCAGCACCTGATGTTCCAAGGCAGTCTCCCATCCAAGGACTAACCAGGCCAACACTGCTTAGCTTCTGAGAGTAGGCAGGATAGGATGCCAGGGTGGTATGGTTTGCAGACTCCTCCCCCATCGCAGTGTTATAATTTATAGAAGGGTCAGAACAAAAGCCAGGAAATATGCATATGTAGATTCACCTGTGGGCTCCAGTGAGGGGGCTGGGAGATCTTCCTGGGAGGGGGCTAGGGCTCTTCCTGGGGCTACATGCCAGGGCTAGGGTGAGGAAGGCGGTCTTCACTCCTTGTTGTTAGGTGCCATCGAGTTGGTATCCGACTCATAGCGACCCTCATAGGGTTTTCAATGGCTGTTTTGGGATTGCCTTGGGAGTGGATTGCCAGGTCCTTCTCCCATTTTTGCGGTTGAATTCGGGACCTCAGAGACTGGAGCACAGCGGTCTACCAACTGAGCTAAATCCCAGCCCTGTCTTCACTCCTAGCACGATAAATTTCCTGTAGAAAGCTTCAATTGAAAAAGATGATTTTTTAAAAATTTTAATTTCAAGGAAGCCCTTTACACTTACTTGAGATTTTTATTTTGAAATGTCTACAGAAGCTGACACTGTGGTACTCACCTGTAACCCTAGCTACTCAGGTGGCTGAGGCAGGAAGATCATGAGTTTAAGGCCAGAGGCAGCCTGTGAAACTTCACAAGATTCTGTCTTAAAACAAAATATAAAAAATAAAAAATAAAAAAGGGACTGGGGGTGCGGCTCAGTGGTAGAGTGCTTGTCTAGCATGTACAAGACCTTGTGTTCAACTTTCCAGTACTAAACAAACAAACAAACAGAAGCTAAAAGCATTATCTGAAAATGGCTAACTCTTCTTTGTTATAAATTATATGTAGTTTGCAAAACTTTTAATATTGACTTACGGCTAGAGAGTTCCTGATACGAATCTATTCCCTCTTCACTAAGGTATAGTGAAAGCCTTAATGAAACAAAATGAAAATGGTTGCGGCATTGCCTGGAGGCACAGGGACAGGCTTTGTGACCCAGAGAAATGGAGGAAGGACACCCTGCACGCTCTCCCTTGTCAAGTTAGCAGTGCACTTCCTGTGGCAGCCCTCGGGCTTGTTCCCGAATATTCCATTTCTCTTGGTGAGCACACCACGAGACTGCACACTCCTGGCTCCCTTTGAGGTCAGCTGTGGCCATGTGCCACCCTTTGGCAATGAAAGATCAGAAGAAAGTGACAGATGTCATTTCTGGGTGGAAGCTTGCACAGGTGATATGTGTTTGGGCACTTCCCCTTTTTGTATCTGGGTGATTGTGGAAGCCCACGTCGAGATGGAGATCCCATAAACCATGTCCCTGAGAGATTACAGTAGGCAGAACATCCTCATCAATCTGAGACAGATATATGTGAGCAGGAAATAAAAGTCTGTTATTTTAAGCCTTGGAGACTTTTTTTTTAAAAAAGAAGTTATTTATTTGTGCAGCAAAATCTAGTCATAGTTGTAGGGAAAAATTGAAAGGAAATTGACAAAAACCCCCAAATTGGGAAAACGGCTTTTGAACATCTGGTTTGTAAATTAGAAATCTAGGGAAAATGAAAGTAACTTGGTTGCACGTTTGTACAAAACCCTTCCTGATTGGACAATTGGACTGAAAGCTGATTGGCTCAGGCCATTCCGTGGGCAAGCTATATAAGGAGCTGTGCTGCTGCTGCTCATTTTCGCCTTTTCACCGGACCATCGGCTAAGCAAGACCTTTTTTGCCACCCTCTCGCCTGGACCACCGATGAGGAAATGGCTCTCCCGCTCTCCCCCAGACCTTCCGTGAGGAAAGAATGCTCTCCTGTAGCAATCATCAACAGGGAAAGAACCCGCTCTCCATCTGATCACCAACAAATTAACAGCTGTCTCCTCATGACCACCGAGACCACCAACACAGGTGTTTGCCCCTGGAAGGCAAAAGTGCCTGAGGCTGTACCTTTCTCCCATCTCTACCGGTGTCCCGAGGAACTCAGGAGTCTGTGCCCCTCACCCGAGGGTCCCGAGTGAATTGTGTTTAGTATCTGTGTGCGCGGCGGTGCCTCCCATCCAAACCTCCAGGCCCGACTGGGAGGCGCGCACCCCACAATAGTGATTGCTACACTCCTTACAATCCAGCTGCATATGGGAGAAGGGCCTCTTTCTTCATTGGAGCAGAGTAGAACATACAAGTAGGCTCATTCCTGTGGATGGTTCCCCAGGAGCTTCAACTTCTAAGTCCTTTATAGTCCTTTCCTTCTGCGAAGTGCATATGCCATCTTTCTCTGTCAGCGTACCATATCGAGATTTTCCTTTGTCAACTGTTTTCTGCTTAAAGCCAAGAAAGAGCCAGCTTGTTTCGGTTATATGCAAAGGCATAAATTATAGCTGGGGAGTGTAGTGAAGGGAAAGACACAGACCCTGAGAGTTTGCATCAGCACTCATTTTTTTCCTAGTATTTTTTCATAGCTGGGTCTGGAGCCCACTTTTCCTTCACTCAGGTTTACTCATTGTTTTCTTCTTTGAGCTCATGCTTGCTCCTAACTCAAGGAAGCCAAAATTCCCTTCCTTGAGAAGGACAGACAATGACACTACAGATTTCTTTCAGTCTGTTTTCAGTTCTCAAATGAAGATTTCAAAGTCTAGAATCCTCACCATTTCTACTTCTACAGCCTCACCGTACAATGTATTTGCTACTGCGTGTATTTTTATAAATGCTGGAGGTTAAAAATATGCCTGATGCTAAAATTACATTTGATTTTTGTGAGGCTCTGATAGGTAGGATAAGCTGTCAGAGAGAGAGAGGGAGAAAGAGAGAGACAGAGAGAGAGAGAGAGAGAGAGAGAGAGAGAGAATTTCTCAAGTTGAATTTGACCTTGAGATGTTTTCCTTCATTAGTAAAACACAAAAACAAAAACATAACATTGTGGTTATTTTCTGTCTTCTATATAAAAAAACATACCCTGTATATAAAGCTGTCTGGATTGTGATGTTTGGGGATTTCGTGGTCATTTATGTGAGGGTTAGACAGACATCTTATAATTGTACAAAACAGACAGTGCGCCTTGTTTAGAATGAAGCCTGGAGAGGGAGAACCTGGGCTTATATTCTGGACTTTCCTCCAGGTAAACTGGGGAGGGTGGAACCTATCACGAAGGCTTGCTGTGAGCAATCATGTGAATGTAACAGGAGAAAATAAATTATTATTGACACACCCACACACTTTTTAAAGAAGGCTTTTAATTTGCTAACAACTAGGTATATTAATCTTCAGGTTGGAAGTAAGAGACTAGAGGAAGAAAAGAGAACCAGTGGAGCTGGGAACCTGTAGGAGTGAAGGGTGAAAAGAAAACCCCAGGGGTTGCAGAGCTAAAGTGGGGGAGAAGAGTCAGATCTGATGAGGATGTCTGAATGTCTGAGGAGGGTGTGATCTAAGAACTCCTTATGTTTCTTCTTTGAAATGTTTCATAAAGTCTACTTATAAAAATCTCAAAATGGTGAACATGACTGAATTTCTTCTTTGAAACAGGGCGTGGGCCTAAATTCTTACTGGTGTTGGACTAAGACAGAATCATCCTACAGGGATGAGGTAAGAGTGTCTGTCTTCATTATAAATGAAGACAGTGCAGCGCCTGACAATTCAAGAGGGTCTAAAATCCCTCTTCTCTCATTGTCTGAGAGAGAAGAAGGTATTTTGTTAACAGGGAACAACAGTGAACATTTATTACATTTGAACAGTGGGTATATTTGCAATGGTCTGTGATAACAGCAATTACAGACTGAAGTAGCTGGCAGCTAAAAATATAGTTAATAAAGACATTGTTCCTTAAAGTCTAGGATGTGAACAATTGGAGACAGAAAGGCTAAGTACATGTGCTTTATAACTGTGCTTCATACAAGTACAGTATAAAGAAATCAAGCGCTAAATAGTGAAGACTCAGAATGGTGTGTGGTATCCTCCATTGTTAGGCACCGAGAGGTAGCAATGCATGACACTGAATTAGGCAGTGAGAGACTACAAGAACCTAGAGAGTACCAAGGGCTCGGGGTTAACTCAGTTGGTAGAGTGCTGCTCTGTGCTCTCTGAGGCACTGGGTTTGATTCCTAGCACCACTCCAGAAACAATTCAGAAACAATCAGCCATTAAAATTCCTATGAATAGCAGAGAAGCACTGACATAGTGCCAGGCATGGCACAGTCCTGGGGAGTGTTTTGTTCTTTTCTATATAGGGAACTATGCATTAGATCTGACTCAAAGATACCTAACAACAACAAAGGGAAGACCAAGACTTCCTAGCAAATTCTCTAATCCGTTGGGTTAATGGTTTCTCCAGAATCACAGGGAGAACTCTTACAGCATAACACAGTTTTCTTTATACTTTTATGTACTTTTTATATTGTTGCTGTTCTGCTTTGGGGCTTGGTTTAAATATTTATTAATTTTATCATAAATCATGTCTTAATGTGAGATTGATTCTTCTTAAACTTTTAATAAAATTCTTAGATAGAAGATTACATTTATGGCTAAGTTTCTGAATGCTAGGAATATACAGCAGGTAAGAAGTCATCCTTATAAAAACCTGGGTCATTAAAATTTGTTTCTTCATCATTGAATTATTCACTTATGGATTGCACTTCCGGGTGTATCTGGTAACCCAGGGTTGGTTTGTTTTTTTCCTATATTCTTCTCCCCAGTTCTGAATGTAATAAATACTATAAAAATTTCAAAATGGGGAGTGAGGGATATGGCTTAGTGGTAGAATGCTTGTTAGACATGTTTGAGACCATGGGTTCAATTCCTGGCACCCCACCCAAACCAAAACAAAACAGGAACAAAACAAACAAAACAAAAAATGGGAGAGCATAAAGAAGAAAATGAGAGTCATACTTAATCTCACCAGCTAGGACTAAACATTTTGTGGTCTGGAATGTTTAACATTGAGTTTTAAAAATTAAGTTGATGGCCTGTCATGGTTTGAATATAAAGTACTAGGAGAAAAGAAATTCCCTTGTGCACAGAAGGAGTCAGCCAGACCCTTCCCATCTAAGGCCCCAGAGTGTGAAAAGGGAATATCTGAAAAGCTGTCTCCTGAAAAGAGCCTCCCAAGGAAATGATTTCTTGGCCTGTGCATACAGAGGCCAGGACATACAGAGGCTGCTGCTGAGCTGTGGTTCAAAATGGCAGAGCTACCTCTTGAGTCCACAGCAAAACCATATGTCCATATGGTGCTAGTTTTGCAGATGTGCAGAATGCAAGAATTAAAGGGTAAATGAGGCTGCCACCAAGGTTCCAGATGATAGCCTATGAAGCCAGATAATGTCTACCAGGGTTAGGTGCCCTGTGCAGAGCTCCTGAAGTGCTGATGCATGAAACTTTGAGGGTGGTACCTAAGTAGCAATGGAAACTCCAGGATGTTAGATATGCCAGCAATGTGAAATGTCTGGCTGGTAGAGCTGCTGGAAATGGGTAGAGCCAACCCAAGAGGACTACAGGGACAGAGTCACCTGAGCCTGTTTGAGCCCAAATGATGCCAGATGCCAGATCATGTCATGAGTGCCAGATGCCAGAGTTAAACTGACAGAGTTTGTTTGTCCAGTGGGATATTGGTCTTACTATGGACTAGTGTTTCCTATCTGTGCCCCCTTTCTTTCCTTTTGGAATGGGAATGCCTACTCTGTGCCATTATATGTTGGAAGTTGTGGGGATCTCCCCTCCCAGTGGCCACCGGGGGAGACGGGGTCCCGCAAACCTACTGTGGGTAAGACTGAAGGGAGACATACAACCACTCCAGGACACCTTCAGGGAGGTAAGTCAGCTTTATTTCCACAGGACAGTCTTTTGAACAGTTGCTTGCATGGAGCATTAGATCATACCATTAGCCAGGGGGAAGGAATATCATTGCAAGAATTTGGTGGGAACTACACCCAGGAGACAACCGGGTAGCTCCATCTTGGCTTCTAATCTCCAGGTCAAGGGAGTTGTCTTCAAGCCTCAAAAGGCCTTATCACACTGAGGCAAGCCAGATCTCTGGGCCTGTCCCTTAACAGGACTTGAGATGTGTTAGATAGGCTCAAACCCAGGGTCTTTGGGAATCAGGGTCTTGCAAATCCTGCCCCAGAGGAAGTATGTAGCCTGTTTTTTTGTTTTGCAGGATCCCACAGTTTGCCTTGAGTCTCAATACAGACTTGGATTTTGGCTTTTGTACACATTTGAGATTGTTAAGACGTTGGAAACTCATAAAGTTGAACAGAATGCATTTTGCATTATGAGATGGCCATGGACCTTTAGAGTCCAGGGGTGCAGTGTCATGGTTTGAATATAAAGTGTCCCCAAAAGGTCATGTGTTTTAATGTTTGGTCCCCTGCTGGTGTTGATGTTTGTGGAGGAGGTCACAGAACTTGGGAGGTGGGTCTTAGCTTTGTGGAAGTGATGTCACTGGGGAGCAGGCCTTTGAAGTTTTATACCCCAGACCCACAGTGCAGCACTCTCTCTGCTTCCGGCTCATGAAGATGAAGATGTAAGGTTGTCTGCCACAAGATCCTGCCTCCTGCTTCTGCCACACCTGCCTTACCTCATCTTCTATAGACTCATCTTCTAACTGTGAACTTCCAATAACTCTTTTCCTCCATAAGTTAGTTTCAGTTTGTTTGTTTATTTATTTATTTATTGCTACAACAATGATAGCTGGCTAATAGAGGGTCTGTAAAGGACAATCCTGAAAACCAGAGCCGCCTTCTGTAGCCTGAGAAGTCCTCTGCTAGGGACATCCACTAAGGTAAAGCTAGGTCCTTGGCTCCAACACAGAAAAGAATTTCAGGATGAGTCAGAGTGTAACAAGTTAGTGAGCTTGTCAAGTAGAGATAAGAGATAGTACACACATTAGATTTAAAGATAGGTGTTCAGAAAGAAAGAGAGACACTTAAGAATGATATACACATTCAAGACAAAGACATGAGCTTCTGCAGAAAAAGAGTGTTCCTTAGGTGTCTTCATGTGGCCATATATGTGACCTTTTGGCTTTTGAAGTTGCTTTCCTGGAGAATTTGAACCCAGTTAAAATATTTAGCATGTTGGGCCCCACGTTCGAGTGCCAACTCTATGTGGGGCACCCACCTCCTGGTCCAGCCTGGAGGTTCGGACGGGCTGCGCCGCCACGCAGACACTAAACACAATTCACTCAGGACCCTAGGGTGAGAGGCGCGGACTCCTTCGGCCCTCGGGACCCCAGAGGAGACGGGAGAAAGGAAAAGCCTCAGGGCTTTTGCCTTCCAGGGGCAAACACCTGTGTTGGTCGTCTCAGTGGTCACGAGGAGACAGTTGTTTCTTCATTGGTGGTCAGACGGAGAGCAGGTTCTTTTCCTTGTTGATGATTGCGACGGGAGAGCATTCTCTCCTCACCAAAGGTCCGGCGCAGAGCAGCAGGAGAGGCGTTTCCTCATTGGTGGTCCAGGCAGGAACCGGTGAGAAGGCACAGAAAGGGTGCCAAAAAGGCCTAAAAGGCCTAAAAGAGCGGTGCCAAAAGGATCAAGCAGCCGCAGCGCAGCTCTTTATGTAGCTCGCCCATGGAATGTCCTGAGCCAATCAGCTTTCAGTCCAATTGTCCAATCAGGAAGGGTTTTGTACAAACATGCAACCAAGTTACTTTCATTTTCCCTAGATTTCTAACTTACAAACCAGATATTCAAATGCCATTTTCCCAGTTTGGGAGTTTTTGCCAATTTCCTCCCAATTTTTCCCTACAAAGCAAAGTTTAAAAATTAGGCACAAAAGAAGATGAGCTGATTTACCTATTCTTCCTAACTTAAAGAATTTCTTTTGTGAATGAAATTGTAAGGTGGTTTGATGAGGTATCTTGTACAGGCTTACATATGAGAAAGAAATGCTGCTAAGAAGCATAGGTCAAAAACTTCAAAGGAATTCTTACTACACTTGGTCACAAGGAAGATGTCTAGGCCCATGTTGACTGGAAATACGGTATCTCGTTTGTGAGATTCTCAGACAAGCGCAGCATTACAGATGAGAAAATAGTAAGAGGAAACTCAAAGGTCACATACATTTTGAACTTAAGCCTGGCTCACTGTTATTTTAACATTTTAATTTGAAATGTCTCTCGAAAAAAGGAGAACAGTGTTTCTATGTAGGCAGTCTTTATAGCGGTTTTCTTGTTAGTTTTGTGGAAATCCTTGACTCTCAGCTTGTGAGACTTAAACTAGACCTGGGGTGAGTGTTCTTATGCCTTCCCATGTCCCCTTAATTTTCTCTGTCTTTCTATCCTGCCTCTCTTCCTTACTAAATTTCTTTAACTACTTAGAAAAGTATTAATTGCTCTAAGAGTTCTATCATAGATGATACATGGATGTGACAATACATAGGAAAATATCTCTTCCTTATTATCATGAAAAAATAGGACATTTTTTCTTCTTTTACTATCATATACCTCTTATTATGCCTGCAGTTGTACCACTGTGGTGTCCAATGCTGTTAGATCTTTGAAGCTAAGCAGAGTTGGGCCTGGTTAGTACTTGGACAGGAGACAGCCTGGGAATACCAGGTACTGTTGGCTTGGGAGAAGGACCCGGCAATCCACTACCAAAAAACAATCAGCCATTGAAAACCCTATGAATTGCAGAGAAGCACTAACAATACTGTTTTGCCTGTTATACCTACAGTCACTATGAGTTGGACACTGACTGGATGGCACCTAACAACAACAACCTTTTATTGTAAGTGCACTGCTTATTACAGTGTTTTTTAAATGTCTTTACCTGCCATCTTTGTTTTCTGTGTTGTTTTTCTGAATTCACTCTGAGAAATAAGATGGAAATGAATGAAAAATATAATTTTAAATAATTAGGATGTAGTATAATTGACACGCCTGCAGCGGTAGCCCTGTGGCATCCGATCCCGTAAGATCTCGGAAGCTAAGCAGGGTCAGGCCTGGTTAGTACGTGGATGGGAGACCTCCTGTGAACACCAGAAGCTGTAGGCTTGGGAGAAGGACCTGGCAACCCCCTCCCAAAAATCAATCTGCCATTGAAAACCCCATGAACAGCAGAGAAGCACTGACAATAGTGTTTCCCCTGTTGTACAGAGGGTCGCTATGAGTCGGATACCAACTCGACGGTACCTAACAACAACAACAACAACAATAATTGACACAGGTCACTCTTAAAAATGGTTAAAATCTGGGCTTGGGTGTAACTTAGTGAAAGAGTACTCACCTAGCATGTGTGAGATTCCATCCCTAGCACCTGTTGTTGTTGTTGTTGTTAGGTGCCATCGAGTTGAGTCCGACTCATAGCGACCCTATGTACAGCAGATCGAAACATTTGCCGATTCTGTGCCAGGCAAACCATCTTATTTATGTTTAAGCCCATTGTTGCAGACACTGTGTCAATCCATCTGGTGGAGGGTTTTCCTCTTTTGCGTTGACCTGCCACTCTTCCAAACATGATGTCCTTCTCCAGGGATTGTTCTCTCCTGACTACATGTCTGAAATATGTAAGACGCAGTTTGGCCATTTTTGCT
>VMDO01035816.1:0-15724 GCA_007922755.1 Pedetes capensis
TCCACCAGATGGATTAACACAGTGTCTGCAACAATGGGCTTAAACATAAATAAGATGGTTTGCCTGGCACAGAATCGGCAAGTGTTTCGATCTGCTGTACATAGGGTTGCTATGAGTCGGACTCAACTCGACGGCACCTAACAACAACAACAACTATAGCTACTAAAATCATATCTACAAAGATAAAGAGTCCCTGCCCTCTGGAATTTTATTCTAGGGAGATAGATAAAGGATGGGTAGTAGTGATACATGCTGTGCAAATATCTAATGCAGGAAAGGGGATTGAAAACAATGGGCAAGGCAGTGTCATTACATAAGGCAGTGTTTAGAGAGGGTTTCCTTAAGAAGAGATGCTTGTAGAATGTCTGAATGAAGGGAAGAGAGGCATGCAGATATCTGGGAGAATAATGTTCCAGGACAAAGGCATCAGCACAGGCCAAGGCCACAGAGCAGCAGTGCTGTCTGCAGAACAGTAGGTAGGCCACTAGGGCCAGGACAATAAGAAAGAGGGATGGAACAGGAAATGAGGCCAGCGAATTGGCCATGGGCCAGACCAGGCAGAGTCTAGCTGAGAGGTCCAGTGTAATGACAGATAAGAAGCTACTGTATTCAACAATTACCAGAGCAGTTGATGACCAGCCTGAGAGTCAAGGGTTATGGAAAGAAGCCAAGTGGACTGCAGGAGTTGGGAAGCGTATTGCACAAGACAAAGGAGAGATGCCTCACACAGACTCCTTCAGGATGTGTGCCAAGCAAGGCAAGGAAAAAGGGCAGGAGCTAGGTGGGGTTGCAGGCTTGAGACAGGACAGGCAAAGTCCTTTGTGAGAAGTGAGAGGATTGGACACACGTGGTAAGGTGAAGAAAAAAGACAAAGAAGTGACATGAAACCAGGGAAGGGTCTGGGAGAGTGGCAGCCCACACCCAAGATGGAAAGCTTGTACGCAAGTTGGAGAGCCCTTGCATCCAGTGAGGATGGAGGCAGAACCCTGGGAAGTAGGTAAGGAGGGGATGGGCAGACCAGAGAGGACACAATAAGGTAAACAGGAAGAGACATGAGAGAAATAAGAGCCATCTGGACGCCCACACACTATTGCCAACTTCCAATGCAAAGAAAGTAGTGGATAACAGAAAGATCCATATGGTACAATCTCTATGCATTTACCAGTATGTATTCACTGTTAATTAACTCTATCTACAATTTATCCATATCTAACTTTTTCCTTTGTGTCTGGTGTTCTGGTAAAGCATGTTTTTCATGTATGGTTGGCTTAAAATTGAGAAGTACTTTAGATCCAGTTGTTAGGGTGTTACAGAATCTGAGCACCATCTCTGGCACCAGACTGCCTGGGTTTGAATCTGTACTCTGACAATTATCAACCAGTTCTGTGACCTTCAGCAAGCTATTTATCCTCTTGAGTTTGTTCTGTTTTGTTTTTTTTTCCTTTTTGATACTGAGGATCAAAGCTAGGACCTTATGCATGGTAGGTAAATGTTCTGCCATTGAGCTTCAGCCCCAGCCTGCTATTTAACCTCTCTAATGCCTCATTTATGGGAGAAGGGCCTGGCAGTCCACTCCCGAAGCAATCTTGAAACAGTCTGCCATTGAAAACCCTTTGAGGGTCGCTATGAGTCAGATACCAACTCGACGGCACCTAACAGCACAACAACAATGCCTCATTTTTCTTACTATATCATGGAAATAATCATATCTACTTTTATTTTATATTATATTTATATTTATATTTTAAAAATGTTAAATCATTTAGAAAAGGGTATGAATATAAATGCTGTGTAAATATTTTTAAATAAAATTCTCTTTAGGTCAAGAATAATGCTGTTGTTGTTAGGTGTCGCCGAGTCAATACCCGACTCATACAGAACCTACATCAACAGGCGAAACACTACTGTCAGTGCTTTTCTGCTGTTCATAGGGTTTTCAATGGTGGATTGGTTTTGGGGAGTGGCTTACTGTGTCCTTCTCCCAAATGCTAACTACTGCATGTTAATTAGTCCAATCCTCACTTAAAAAAAACAAAACAAAACTATAAGCTAGGGCTTATTGTTCCCATTTTATAAATGAAATGGGCCCAGAATGGTTAAATAAGCAACTGCTATGATCTGAACATTTGTATATTCTCAAATTTCACATTTCAACCTAGTGCCCAATGTCATAGTATGAAGAGGTAGGGACTTTGAGAGGTAAGTAGCTCAGGAAGGCAGAGCAGTCATGAGTAGGGTTAATGTCCTTATAAAAGAAGATGTAGGCACTTGTTTGCCCCTCCCACCATATGAGGTCACAAAGAGAAGATACCATCTATGAGAAATGGACCCTCAGCCAGCTGCAGTGGTGCATGCCTGTAATCCCAGTGGCTGGGGAAGCAGAGGCAGGAGGAGCTCAAGTTCAAGACCAGAGGCAGAGGCAGTCTGTGTAATTTAGCAAGACCCTGTCTCAAAAAGTAAAAAAAAAAAACAAAAACAAACAAACAAACAACAACAACAACAAAAAAATGGGTTAGGCATGCAGCTCAGTGGTTTAGCACTTGCAAACCATGCAAGCTTAAGGCCCTGAGTTCAACCCCACTGCTGGGGGCAGGGGGGGGAGAGAAAAAAGGAGAGAGAAATGGACCCTTATTAGACACCAACTATAACAACGCCTCCATCTTGGACTTCCCAACCTTGAGGAAAATGAGAAGTAAATGCTTGTTGTTTATAAGCAGTTCAGATGGTGGTGTTTTGTTACAGCAGCCTCAAGGTACTAACACACTGGCTTTTCCAAGATCCCACAAGGACAATAGGAGCTGCATTTGAACCCACGTTTACCTGCTCCCAAAGCTTGTGCTCCTTCACTAAATCATGCTGCACTGCAAAGGTTCTCCCTTGCAGAGGCTACACCTATGAGCAATTTCCAGATACAGAAGTTTATTTGTGTGCCTCATGGTATATGGTTTATATTGTATATTTCCTATATCCTGGCAGTTGAATCCAAACCCCATTATACACATATACCCATGAACACACACACAAACACACACACACACACACACACACACACACACACCAACTTCAACACTGAATCACAGCCCAGGTTTTGAGGTTAAGTTTAATGTATTTTAGTTTTGGTTTGGTTGTTTTAAACCTTTAATGGTATTTGATACATTAACTTTCGGCCACCCTGCAGTATTTTCAAAATGTCAGCTGAAATGATTGATTTGTACTCACCTTTTGGAAATTTGCTCAAGCTCCACTTCAAAATATAATGACTGATGAGAAAAATGAGCCATTTCTCCCAGCTACTTGAGGAATTCTCTCCATCAGCACTGCAACACATTTCCATCATGGATCCCCCGCTGGCTTGCAGCCTGCAGCTACCTTCTAGGCTTCCCTGAATGCTAGTTCGGACTGCTGGGGATGATGTTATGTCAGACCTACCCAAAAGTGAAAAAACAGGATGAAAACATACACCCCCCCCACACCCACACACCCACACACACACACCCAAACACAGCTAAGTAAGTTGCTGAGGTGTCTTTTTGAGAAATGATCATCTTATAAGAGATTTAAGATCATCTGATGTTCAAGATCACATGTCAACATCACATGTCTCCAGGGGCCTGTTTTACAGATTCAACTCCCAGCCTCACCACCCACCAGCAAGTGACCCTAGTCAACTTTCAAATCCAGTGTCTCTGTTTCCTTGCCTATGAAACAAAGATAATTTCAATTTCATGATACTTTTGTGTGGATTAATTGAATTTATACATGTAAAGCATTTACAACATACCTGGAATATAGCAATCAAAACACATAACCTACTAGCACAGCATGTCTTTTGTTCTTTCAACCTCTTTGATTTTGGCAATAGCCTTTACTTTCACAAATGAGATCATTAGTGTGTGGTTGTCATAGATGCTGACATATTTTGATATGTTTAAATGGTCATTTTAATATTTTTACTTGGCAAAGTTAAAGGCTTAAATGATGTCACTGGCACATGGTGGTTGTTGATTCTTGTTTCTTTTGTCAATTGCTGTTGTCCTAATATACTTACTTAACAACAGGAAAAGATTACAAGCTTATGTCAGTCCCTAAATTAATTTTTAATATTTATTAGCCCATGAAATCTCCAGATTAGAGTAACCACTATTCAATCTTAGAAATTCCAATAAAATAGCTGCACCACCTGCACATGTGAAGCCATGAGTTGCAGGACATTCCATTTTAATTCAAACCAGTGGGAAACAGGAACACAATACAGTCAGGCTGGGGTCACTCCTGGGACACTTTTGCCAATCCATGTAATTAAAGGCTGCAGTAGTTATTCAGGCAAGGCAGAAGGATTATCATCAGCTTAAGTAATGAAATTAGTTTTATAATTTGAGTATTTGGAAATTTAATAAAGCAGTGCATCCCTTTGCTATAGAAAACACATGGTTGGGGCTGGGAGAGTGGCTCAGTGGCAGAGCACTTGCCTAGCATGCGTGAGGCCCTGGGCTCTATTCCTTGTTGCTGTTAGGTGCTGTTGAATCAGTGTCTAACTCACAGCAACCCTAGGTAGAACAGATGAAACAGTATTGCTAGTGCTTCTCTGTTACTCATAGGGTTTTCAATGGCTGATTGTTTTTTGGGAGTGGGTTGCCGGGTCCTTCTCCCAAACCTATAGCACCTGGTGTTCCCTGATGGTCTCCCATCCAAATACTAACCAGGCCCAACCCAGCTTAGTTTCCAAGGTCTGACAGCATTGGACACCATAGTGGTACAGGTGCAGGTGGGTTCTATTCCTAGCACCGGAAAAAAAAAAAAATAAAGGTTGGCCTAAGAATTTTCCTTTAAGTACAAAAATAATATGAATATAGTCAGAATTAACTCTACCCAGAACTATATAGAAAATCTTAAATTGAACCTTAAACTTCTTAAAATCTTAAGCTTCTGTGACTATATTCTTAGATTGCTATAACTGCTATTCTGATAAACCTGTTAAGCAGGATTTATTCATTCAAATAATGTTACCTTGAATGCTGTTAGTTTCCTGGCGCTGCCATGACAAAGTACCACAATTCAAGTAGCTTAAATCTCAGATACTGATTGCGTCAGGGATATGGAGCCAAGAAGTCTGAGATCAAGGGGTCATCAGGCCATGCTCGCACAGAAGGCTCTGTTCCAGGACTCTCTCCTAGGCTCTGGAATTCCCTGGCCTATGGCAAATTGACTCCAGTCTTTCACAGATATTCTCTGTGTGTGCACGTATGTCTGTCTATGTGTCCAAATTCTCCCCTTTTATAAGGATACCAGTCATACTGTACTGACTACTCCATTGTGACCTTATCTTAACTCATTACAGATGCAACATCCCTGCTCACAAGAAGATCACATTCTGAGGAACTAGAAGTTGGGGCTTCAATATATGAATTTTGAAATACAGTTCAACCTATATCAAATAAATACTCTTCTAAAAAAGGGTTCTAGGTTCAAAAGGAGTTGAGGGGAGTTGCAAACTCTATCCACTCCCCACATCCAACAGTCACATCAGCATCTTAAAAATACTGAACCACTTACAATAAAAACACTTTATACAATAAAAAAAAAAAACGTTGTAAATACACACTCTTTCTTAAATTTAGTTGACTTGGGAATCTACTTTCGTGACACCCATTACATACCACTAGCATTCCACATAATCTGCGAAATGCAATCAGATTTCAGCCCCAAAGCAGTACAAGACTTAAATCATGGTCATGGTCTATAACAACAGTGGAAATAAATTCCAGGCAAGCCAAGAACCCCGTTAGAGTTCATAACCTTCTCACTTCTCCTGGTATCTCCGGGAAGAGACCAGGAGTATTATAAAGTCCTAGACACAGAAGCTCTTCACAGCAATTATGACAAATTCAGAATCAAGAGGCAAAATGATGCCATCATTAGAGGAGGAGAGGAAGGGGTTAGGCTGACACTGTGCCAAAGCTCTTCGACTGGGCCGTGCACTCTGCTACAGACTATTGCTGATGACTGGCAGTGCGGGGGAAAAAATGGTAGGAAACAACAGGGCCTGGTGGTGGCTCTTTTATGAGCAGAAGGAAAATGAGAGTGGGCTCCGGGGCTGCCCTTGCTACTGCCAACAATCAGCTGCACAGCTGGCAGCCGCGGGCAGGCGCATCCGCGGTCACAGGCCCGAAGGCCCGTGCAAGCCCTAGCTCCACCACTGCCCTGGTCGCCAGAGCGCTGTGGGTTGGTTCTCCTACTAATCCACTCTGCACATCCCCTCGGCCTGACAGAGCAGGAAACAAGTCACTGTGCAGTGGCTGATGTGCTTTCCTTTTCAAGCAGCTGCTGCTTTGTTGGACGCCTGACTTTGCGATTAATTTTGGCTTATTTTTTGCCATACGCTTTCCCAAAGCTGCTTTAGTTCCGGGTGCAAGCTGAGCGCGCACGATTTCATTAATCCCGTACTGTCTGCTCTCAGCATCCCGGTTCACCGCTGCGTCTGCAATTGGCATTTTGCTCTTCTCCTTTGGCCTGGCTAGAACAATTGCTGGCCTATTTGTCTCGACAGGCTCATTATCAATTTAGCCCATGGATTCATATCAGACACTGCAGAGGCACCATCTTCTTTCAGACCTGATAGAGAAATATGCTAAACATGACAACACCTGTGGAAGCTTCTTTAGGTCTGATGTGGAGAGGCCAGAAATGAACGGTCTCAAGGCAGAGAGAAGAGCCTACCAGAAGGATTTAATTGGAAAGCCAAGTAGTCTTGGGTGTGTAAAAACGAAGTGGGACATGACACCCAAATTTTGATGGGAAACAAATATTGAATAAATCATTTAAGAACAGACAAAGCAGAATACAAAGCCTTTGGTTTTAAAAGAAAATCGACTCAACTGAGTTCTTCCAGGTATACATAAAAGAGGATATGATCACATAATGTAGGGCAGTTGGCATCCTCTGGTTAAAAATGAAGCTCTGCACCAGGAGGCCCATGCCTATAATCTCAGAGACTCGGACAGGGGAGGCAGGAAGATCCTGAGTTCAAGATCAGAGGTACCAGGGTAACTTAGCGAGACCTTGACTCAAAAAAAAAAAAAAAAAAAAAAAAAAAAAAAAAAAAAAAAAAAAAAAAAAAGGAAGAAAAAAGAAAAAATGGGCTGGGGGTGCACAGCACTTGCAAAGTATGTGTGAGGCCCTGGGTTCAACCCCCAAGTATCACAATGAATAAATAAATAGGCATTGCAAGCAAGCTTCAGGGGCATTCAATTCCATCCCAAATGTATCCACATGAAACAGCTCCTTATCAGGTGAACAGGAAGATCAATGATGGAAATGCAGTGCAATGTGTTGTGAAACTCAGTCAAACAGTGTCTGTGAGACAAACCTGAGCTTTCACTTGGCCGTTATAAATCACAGAAGAAAGTCTATTTTCTTCCCCATTCCCACACCCCAAGGGACTCAAGAGCATATGCATTCATACATGTAAATGCACAGACACAGAGAAACACTGCTGGAGTTTCTGCCCTTATTTAGGAAAAGAAAGAAAGGGGGAAAAAGTGCACTTGAGACCTGCTTTGACAAGGAAACATGTGTCTACCTGCCCCCCTCCCCACCTCCATCCCTCCTAAAGGGAGAATATAGAGCAAAATACACAGGCAACGTATTGGGGAAAGCTATGGAAAAATATTGGTTGGTACTCCTGGTGAGAAATTGAAACCCAACTACACTGTTGTAGAAAATTGAATTGTTCTTCAGTTAGCAACATATTGTAAATTCTGTCTTGGAAACCAGACCAAAGGATTGCCGAAAGCTTGAAGACCAAGAAAGAAAAGCAAACACAGGAGGGTGGTTAGTGGTTCCCTCCAAGTGGGCTAGGGTGTTCTTTAAAACTGCAGCATTATGACAGGTGCCCTGTAGGACTTTTTCTAAGCAATTTCTTCTAAATGCCCTCAGAGTTGAAATGTTTTGTAAGTTGAAGGAAGAATGAATTTCCGAGATGGAATACACAACCTCTTTGGGATCTCTGAACCAGGGGTGGTGCAGAAGGGCATTTGATGTTAGACATTGGAACTGCTACAAGAGATAAATAGACAATGGAATTCCAACTTCGTTTTTTTGGCAAAATTTGCAATACATTGCAAAGTTTTCAAAAGCAAAGGAAAAAATCAAAACATTTTATTCCTAACCACATCTCTCTTTCCCACCCCAAAAACATCTATTGATTGCTGCTGCTGTTGTTGTTTTCACTAATAAATCATTTTCACAACAGCAAAGAAGCCCTGAGATGGTGAATTTCTACTGAAATACTCTATTTTATTGTTGAGACTGGATGTAAGTGAAACATGCCATAGGTCCCTCTGATCCTTTTCAGATGGCAGTATTTTCTAACCCAGTGGTTCTCAATCTTGACTGAACACTGCTATTACCTGGGACAGTTTATAAGCATATGATGCCTGGATCCTCCCTGCAGAGATTCTGGTTCATAATCTATCTGGGTTGCAATATGTGGCATTGAGATTTTTTAGGCTCCCAGATTGATTCTAATTTGCATCCAAAGCTGAGAAGCAATGTGAGACTAATCCATAGCACTTGGGTTTACTGTCTTTTTAAAATTCCTCTAGCGTCCTATTCTAGGCCTTCCAGGATTCCACATGGACCTTTCTTATCAACCATCACTGGTACTATGACTTTGAGTTGTACCACAGTGCATGGGCCTCAGACTGTCTACAAAGTGAACCAGGACAGCTCCCCCTCCCCTCTATCTGACCCCTCAGTCTCCCCATTTTTGGTACACTACTCTATGTATCAGACAGATTGAATTTAACAGAAGAGTTAAGACAATTTCAGAAAGGGTTGCAAATCTAGAAAAGAACAGAAGGGTCACCAAATCAGAGTTTCCTGAGCCTTGAATGGAAGATATTCCTTATGGATCTTTCCCCTACTGCTTACCAGGACTCCCTGCCATCATGAAGGCAAGCTTTCTCCCCTAAAGGTCTGCTTGCTACAGTTTCTCAGTTGAAATCTCTATCTTCTCCAAGAAAATTCCACCTCTTCCCACTCCCAGATCTTCCCCACCCCTACCCCATACACCATATTCCAAATTGGATTCCTGGATTTCTGCATTCTTGAGAAGTAGCCCTGTATGAAGCCAGATGGGCAGTGATGCTCTCAGCCTTCCAAACTTCCCAACTTGCCAGGGGAGAAATGTGGTCCAGTACCGTGAGCAAGGGAAGCCCTGGACCCTGCAGTTGAGTTTTCCTTCCTGTAATTCACCACTCATGCAGAGCATCTCAGTTAAGCAATTTATCCCCAGGGTAGATTACTTCCCCTCCCCATCCTCTACATACAACAGTATAGTCTTAGCTTGTTGTTGTTGTTAGGTGCCATCGAGTCAGTATCCAGACTCATAGCGACCCTCACAGGGTTTTCAGTGGCTGGCTGTTTCGGGATTGCCTTGGGAGTGGCTTGCCAGGCCCTTCTCCCATTTTTGCGGTGCTGGGAATTGAACTAGGGGCCTCAGAGACTGCAGCGCAGCATTCTACCCACTGAGCTAAATCCCAGCATAGTCTTAGCTAGGGCTCTCAAATTTAAATGACCTTAGTGGTCAGAGGGATAAGAATTTAGTTGAGGCTGTAAATGTAAGACAGCAGAGAATATTCAGAACTAAATTCATTCAATGCTATTCAATATTAAAAGCATAAAACATAAAATTTACTGTGGCATCCAAACAAAATATACTTGAAGATCTAAGTCAGCCCACTGGCCCTGGTTTTTGAACTCTGATCTAAATCCATAGTGAGAACAGACTATCTCTTCACTCAACCTTCAAGGTAAATGTCCTAGACTGGGAGCCAATAGGCGCCACTACTGAGAGTGATTTTGTTGTTGTTGTTGTTGCTCATTCTCAGCCTTCTAACAGGAAAGTACATGTTATAGTTTGGATAGAAAGTGTCCCTCCCAAGGGTTTGTGTATTGAGGGTTTGATCCCCAGGTGGTGGTGCTATTGGGGAAGGTTCTGGAAACTTTAGGAGGTGAAGCCTAGCTTGAGAAAGTAGGTTACTGAGGGCTGGTTCTTAGAGTTAAATCATCCTGGGCCCTCTGCCTCTGTCTACTTCCCTGATTCCTGTCTGCCATGAACTAAGTAGTCTCTGCCTCATGCTCTGACACCATGATGTTCTTGCTGCCTACAGGCCCAGAATCAACAGAGCCAAGGACTATGAGCTGAACCGGCTGAAACATGAGCCAAAATAAATCCTTCCCTTTAGTTGTTCATGTCAGATACTTTGTTATAGTGACACACAGTCTGACTAGCACAGTCTACCTGAATCAACAAGGGCTATGTTAACATTACGGATGTATTCCCTGTACCCTTGCTCAATGGTGTCATATTTATCCTCACTTCTGCTCTTTCATTCCAGCAGCTCCCCACCCCACCTCTCTTCACCTAACACCACTCTAGATAGTCCTTTTCCACACCTTCTCTACCATTCTTCCTAGGTTCATTTGGACCTTTCATACATTCTGATAGCATCTTTTGTTTATTGGTTTGTAGAATTCCTCATAATTTTACATATCTGCTCTAGGCAGATATTGCTTGTCATGAGATTGTGCAGCAGGATGAACTGTTAAACACTGCTGGTGGTAGTAAAAATTTGCACATGTGATAAAGAAATTAAATTCCTAGATGTAAACTTCAGAGAATTTATTTCAAATATGTACAAGGAGATACTGATAAGAATGTACATAGCTGAACTGTATGAACTAAACTATATTCATAAAATAAGCTACTATGCAACAATAAAATGAAAGCATTAAACCCATATGTACCCATGGATGAATCTCACAAACATAATTCTAAGGGAAAAATTTCATCTCATAGAAAACTACCTGAAGCATGCTATAATTCATATAAAGTTTTAAGATATGTAAAAATATACCTTGTTTAGTGACACATCCAGATGTAATAAATTAAATTTCTTTACTAGAGCTACTATAAAGAATAGTGTCACAAAGGGGTGGATTAAACAACAGAAATTTATTGTCTCACAGTACTAAAGGTTAAAAATCCAAGACAAGGGTTTTAGTAGGAATGGTTCTTCCTAAGGCTGTAATGGAAAATGTGGTCCTTGCTTCCTTCCTACCTTCAGGCAGTTTCCTGGTACTCTTTGAGGTTTCTTAGCTTGTAGGTGCATCTCCTCAATTTCAGCCTCTGTCTTCACCTGGTATTCTCCCTATGCACATGGCTATCTCTGTGTCCAAATTTTCCCTTCTTACAAGAACACAGTCACATTGGGTTCACCCTAGTGATTTCTTATTAACTTGTTAACTTGATCATTTGCAAAGACCCTATTTCCAAATAAAATCACATTCACAAGTATTAGAGTTAAGATTTAAACATATTTGTTGTTGTTGTTGTTGTTGTTAGGTGCCGTCGAGTCGGTATCTGACTCATAGCAACCCTCACAGGGTTTTCAATGGCAGACTGTTTCGGGATTGCCTTGGGAGTGGATTGCCAGGTCCTTCTCCCATTTTTGCTGTGCTGGGAATTGAACTTGGGACCTCAGAGACTGCAGCACAGTGCTCTACCAACTGAGCTAAATCCCAGCCCTTTAAACATATTTAGAGGGGCACAATTCAATTCATAACAGAAATACATAATAAATGCATGTTAATGATAATGCCAATTAAGAAAAATAGTTACTTCAGGGAAGAAGAAGGAATATATATTCTAGAAGAGATTCACAGGGATTTCAACCTCCATGGGAATATTTTATTTTTAAGATGATCATACCTACTAGTATCATAGTGCCTGCCTCCATGTCAGTCTGATCTGAATGCAGGTGAGCAGCTTTAAAGAATTACAGTGGTTGTATCTTCCCTATGACAAAAGCACATAAACAATAAACAAGAAGGGAAAAAAAGTGCAGTACATAGCATATCACCGGGAATAAGGGTATCTAGTAAGTCTGCCCAAGTCCTAGTTCTTTTTGCTTATTTGGAAATAGTTTCTTGGTCACAGAAGTGGCTCTTCTCATCAAATTTACACTAAGTTTCCCCACCGATCCCCCTGGGGTTGATTAGACGAGGGATGAGCATCATATCAAAGGTTACCAATCAATCAGATGTGGATGGAGAAGTGGGACTGTGGAGAATCAGTCTCTGCTTCTGAACAGCATTGTAAGATCTGACTTAGGTGCTTTGGGGTGACCACATCCTACTGGCTAACAGGAAACGTAGGAAGAGGAGAGGGAAATAGAGAGGAAGAGAGAGGGAGAGAGAGGGAAATGAGAGAGAGAGAGAGAGAGAGAGAGAGAGAGACAGAGAGACAGAGAGACAGAGAGAGAGAGGATATGAGAGAAATGCCTGTGAATCATGAGCAGATAAGGGATGGAAAAAGAAGAGAGTTGAAGGCTTTTGAGGGCTCATTACAGGTCCCAGGTCCCTCCTGAGGTCCACCTGTGTCCCTATCCTTGGGTTCTGTGAAAGATATCTGTATCATTAAATATCCATTTGACTTGAGTGAGGTCAGGTTAGTTCTTGTTACATGAAACCAAAGAGACCTGACTATTATAGCTTGGCAGATGGTAGCAACAAAGCACAAAAGAGAAAGGAACTGAATTTCACAGCTAACAGGTGGCAAATATGATGCACCCGGTTCCATTCTTTCAGCCTCGCCCACTCGCTACCTTTACATCCCACTCAGCAGACAAATTTCCTTTTTTTTAACCCAGAATGAAAAACAAATGAAAGAAACAAAACCTTTTAAATTATTAGTCTAAGCCAAATGGACCTGGACAGCCTCCAGCTGCCCACTCAGCCACCTTCAAGCAGCTGTTCTCCTTAGCTAAATAGGAACAAGTAAGCTAGTAAGAATTCTGCTTTGGGAGTATGCAAGAGCCTGCCCAGGAGACCGGAGTGGGACACTGAAGCAATCACATGGGGCTGCAAAAGGGTTTTAGGGCTGAGAAGTTTGAATGGCAAAAGACAAACTGACAAAAAGGAGGCAGTCGCAGGCAGACCCACCAAGTCTTCTTTAACCCTCTTAAGGGCTCTATTAGTCACTATAGAATGAGTCAGTGATAACTCACAGCCAAGGAAGAAAAAAAACCGAACTTTTTTATTGACATGTCCCTATGTCTACCAGGTGCCCCATACTGGGAAAAGTTATGCGTTAAATAGCATCATCTTTAAAGAATTACACAGAACTAAGCTGTGTTCAGACCATGAACATCTAAAATCATGTCTTCTTCAACTTTATACTATCATCACAAGCCTGATGCCTGGTTTAGAGTTGGCACTTTATACATGCTTGTTGAATGAGATTAAATTGAATTGAATGTACTATTGAAATGACCAGTATTGACACTGCAGCTTGAGAATGTCCTCTTGATTATTACAACCAGAGATGAATATTTAATATTAATACACAAAACCAATGTTTCTCTCCAACTGGGAGAAAAACAGATAGCTACTTTCTACAAAAAAAAAATGTTCAAAAGTATATCTCCTACGCTTCAGCATGTCTGTAGCCATGGCACCCTGGTATCCAATCCTGCCTGATCTCTGAAGCTAAGCAGGGTCGGCCTGGTTAGTCCTTGGATGGTAAACTGCCTAGGAATACCAGATGCAGGCTAGTGAGAAGGACCTGGCAATCCAGTCCTGAAACAATCTGCCATTGAAAACCCTATGACTCGCAGAGAAGTACTGAAAATAGTGCAGGTATGGCACAGTGTTGGGGAGTGTTTTGTTTTGTTGTTCTTAGGATTTCTATAAGTGGGACCTGATTTTATAGCACCTAACAACAACAACAACAGCATACTATAGCATAACTAGAAAGATAAAATATAGAAAGAGACCTAAAGCATCTAGATTATAATGAGCCAGAGCTTCATCTTCCAGCAAAGTGAGACAGTGAAGCATTCCCTATAATACTAGAGTACACTTCTCCACTATGCAACCCATCCATGTCCTCTTCCACACTGCCCACATGCCCACTAACACCAAAGCTTTCCATCATTTGATCAAAAGGGCTCATGGAGGCTGGGGAGAGATCTCAGAGGCAGGTTGCTTGCTTAACATGCACAAGACTCTGGGTTAAATCCTAGTAACTCTTTCCCCACATACAAAGAATTATGAGTGCCCCAGTTGAGGTTGAAAAATGGGAAAATGACAATGTAGGACAGTTCAAACGGAGTTCAGCAAAGTAACACTTCTCATGGACAACTGACCAATGATAGGAGGGCTGGAAGCCATCACCAAAAGGGCTCCAATAAGCGCCAAAGACTACAAAAATAGTTAATATGGCTTTGTAGCCAAGATGATAAGCAGTGTTTCCCCAAATGCTAATAGATGATCTGCATGATTGCTCTGGCTTGCCATGAGACCCCATCCCACTGGGGAAAGGGCCAGTAGTCTTATTGCTATCTCCATTCCCCTACCTGTGGTTCTCTTGTTGTTGTTGTTAGGTGCCGTCGAGTCGAGTCCAACTCATAGCGACACTATGTACAGTAGATCAAAACACTTGCCGATTCTGTGCCAGGCAAATGATCTTATTTAGGTTTAAGCCCATTGTTGCAGACACTGTGTCAATCCATCTGGTGGAGGGTTTTCCTCTTTTGCATTGACCTGCCACTCACCCAAACATGATGTCTTTCTCCAGGGATTGATCTCTCCTGACTACATGTCCGAAATATGTAAGACACAGTCTGGCCATTCTTGCTTCCAAGGAGCACTCTGGTTACACTTCTTCTAGGACAGATTTGTTGGTTCTTTTGGCAGTCCATGGTATATTCAATAGACATCTCCAGCACCACAATTCAAAAGCATCAATTCTTTTTCTGTCTCCCTTGTTCAATGTCCAGCTTTCACAACCATATGATGCATCTGAAACTACCATGGCATGAGTCAGACGCACCTTTGTCTTCAATGTGACATCTTTGCTTTTCAATACTCTAAAGAGATCTTTTGCCACAGCTTTTCCTAGAGCAATGCGTCTTTTGATTTCTTGATGGCTGCTTCCATGGGTTGTTGTTGGTGGGATTTGGCTCAGTTGGTAGAGCACTGTGCTGCAGTCCCTGAGGTCCCAAGTTCAATTCCCAGCACCACAAAAATGGGAGAAGGGCCTGGCAATCCGCTCCCAAGGCAATCCCGAAACAGTCAGCCATTGAAAACCTATGAGGGTCGCTATGAGTCAGATACCGACTCGATGGCACCTAACAACAACAACAACAGCTTCCACGGGTGTTGACTATAGAGCCAAGCAAAGCAAAATCCTGGACAACCTCAATCTTCTCTCTATTGATTGTGAAGTTGTGAAGTTCAATGCATATTGAAGACTATGATCTTTGATCATCATCAGTATATGTTTTAAATCCTCTTCACTTTCAGCAAGCAGAGTGGTGTCATCTACATAACGCAGGTTGTTAATGAGTCTTCCTCCATTCTTGATGCCATGTTCTTCCTCATAAAGTCCAGCTTCTCGGATTATTTGCTCAGCGTATAAATTGAAGAGGTAGGGTGAAAGTATACAGCCATAATGCACATCATTCTCAACTTTAAACCACGCAGTGTTTCATTGTTCTACTTGAGCCACTGCCTCCTGGTTCATGTACAGATTTCTCATGAGCACAATTAGGTGTTCTGGTATTCCCATATTCCGAAGTGTTATCCATAATTTATTATGATCCACACAATCAAATGCCTCTGCATAGTCAATAAAACATAGATAGACATCTTTCTGATA
>VMDO01035817.1:0-15728 GCA_007922755.1 Pedetes capensis
TCTCTCTCTTCCTTTTCATGCAACTTTTACTCACAGCCTACTTGGCATAATTGACATATTGGCTCAGGCCGCCAAGACTGCCAACTTAGAGCCTTGGATCGGTTAAATCAGTTATGACATATGTGATTATTTACAAGAAAATAGAAGTCACTATAATTAGAACTTCTAAGGAGTACATTTGGGTGGAGAATGAGAAAGCACAACTTTAATCTGGCATGCTGCGTTTGGTGTTAGCCCTAAGCAGGTTCTTTATTCTGTCAAAGGAGAGGTGGAGGTGTCTGGCACCCTCTACAGACACTGCCATTCATCAGTTTCAGGACACAGCTCTTGATAGATGGAAGGCCAGGTGGTAGAGTGAGCATTAGATTGGGCATTAGGACAAGGGGTTCCAGTTCTCAGCTCAGCCACTTGTCTTTGGCCTTAGTTTATTTTTTCAATTATATCATGGGGATAAAAAAGAATCATTGCCTCATCGTAGGCTGGGGAAAATTAAATGTGATAAAGTAAGACAAGTGTCCAGTGCTGTGGCAGACATAAGGCCCTGAGAGTGTTACACGTTCCTGCCCTTTGCAGGTGTAACTCTGAACTTCCTTGAGCCTCCACTCTCCATCGGAAGGTATAGGTGTATCTGTCTCTTACAATGAATGTACAATGGTTGAAAGAAACGCAGTATGTGAACGAGGCTTCAGGACCATCTGTTGCTATATCATGCCTCAGTCTTCCTATTGTTATTTTTATAAATATCCTTAGTAGTTTAAATTTATTGTATGCATCATGGGCCAGGCACTATAGTAATCAGAGTGGGCTTCTCTGTTAGGTACAATGGCCCAGTGCCTAGGGTCCCTGATAATTTTAAGGGCCCAGAAAATGTTCAATTTGTATTTCTTTTAAAATCAGAAAAAAAGATGACTATAATAATAATGAATGTAAAATCAAACGTAAAAATAATAAAGAAGTAGGAATAGACATAGTAATGAAGCCAGCCTGGATTATATCCATCTTTATATATCAGTGCAAGTCATTGCATCTATTCACTTCTTATTAATTCAACTTTTTATTAAATTAAATTTATTAATATGTATTCCTGGAGGAAGGGATCCTTAAAAGCAAAAATGCCCAGGACTCACAAAGTCATTCTGTAGCCTTGGTTATAGGAGCTTTATATATCTTAGCTCAGTTATTCCCAGGAAAAATTTTAAAATTCTTATTCCCCAAAGCTTAGCAGGCTAAGAAATTTATCCAAAGCCACATGACTACTAAGAAAGAATATAAGATTGGGCTAATAGCTGTAACAATCCCAAAATCTAAATGAGTTAACATGCTAGAAGTTTCTTTCATGTTTACACGATCCAGGATATCTGTTAACATACAGTCTTCCACACGGTGATTCAGGGACCTAGGCTCCTCTCCTCTTGCAACTCTGTCTCCCTCTACTCCTGGGAATGCTTTCTATTCGTTGAGGGTAGAAAGAGAAAAATGAAGGAATCACAAGTGGGAGATTTTTATAGGCCAGGCCTGGAATTGGCCCACATCACTTCTACTCACAGTCCATTGGTCAGCAGCCCATCACGTGACCGTACGTAGTGGCAAGGAAGGCTGGGAAATGTAGTCTGCGTGCAAGCCCAGGAGGAATTGGAGAACATGGATTCCGGGGAGTACTTGCAGTCCCTGACATAGTGAAAGTGTTGGATTCCGGCCCAGGCCTTTTGTACACAAACCTATGCCCTTTCCCCTCAACTTAGCTGATTCTTATCACACATAACTTCTGTAAATCACTTTTACAGGCCCTTCCAGCCTAGACCCTCACCCACCGCTCCCAGAGGCAGAGCCTTCCTGAGTGGCACTGGTTTTGTGTGAGGCACTAGGAAGAGAAGTGCGTTTGGGGGGCTTCTCGGGTTAGCTCGACGAGGGCACACCAGGTATCCTGGTCTGTATGGCTCCCAACCCCAGGCGCCCCGGGAACGCCTCCTCGGTGTGGGGAGCCAGGCTGCGCAGAGGGGTTCTGCGAGCCGGGAGGAACCACACATGAGCTGCGGTCTTGGCTGGACCTTGAGCCTTGGGTAAGGCATCATCAGCAAGGGGGCAGTGCCAGATAAGGCACAAAAATGCCATAGTCCTAGGATTCCTGGCCCTTTGCCGGAAGTGAACTATGTGCCCCACCCAGCAGGGAGTGCTGCCTTTGGACAGCCACGATCCACCAAGACCGAGCCGCTGGAGCCAGCTGGAGGCTACATGCCCTGTGCACCCCTTCCAGTAACCGCTGGGCAGGCCCAGTGACGCTGGCCGTAACCTGGTGGTGCTGGTGTTGGTGGCCCCCAGCTCCTCTAGGATCAAGCCCGAGTTGTCTGTTAAGAGACCCTGGGGGGGAGGGGATCAGAATGTCTCCCTTTTCCAGGCAGGCTTCTTCCCAGGTCACTCAGTCCTCAGTGGTCCCCACCTCTTCCGAGTCAGGCCACTTGTTGCCATTTTACCTAAATGTGGTGCATCACCTCACAATATTACTCATCACTCTCTTTATTTGCTGTTTGCCTCAGAGGTGAGGAATCCAGGACCGGGTTTAGAGTCACGTGGGTCAAGGACTCTTGAGCACTTTGTAGGCATTATACACCACCCAGCATCAGGTCAGGGCTGGGATTTAGCTCAGTTGGTAGAGCACTGCTCTGTGGTTTCTGAGGTCCCAGGTTCGATTCCCAGCACTGCAAAAATGGGAGTAGGATGTGGCAATCCACTCCCGAGGCAATCCCGAAACAATCAGCCACTCAAAATCCTATGAGGGTCCCTATGGTCGGACACGACTTGAGGGCGCCTAACAGCAAGCATCGGCTGGGATTTAGCTCAGTTGGTAGAGCACTGCTCTGCAGTCTCTGCGGTCCCGAGTTTGATTCCCAGAGCCGCAAAATGGGAGAAGGACCTGGCAACCCACTCCCAAGGCAATCCCAAAAGAGTCAGCCATTGAAAACCCTCTGAGGGTCGCTATGGATGGGAGAAGGACCTGGCAACCCACTCCCAAGGCAATCCCGAAACAGCCATTGAAAACCCTCTGAGGGTCGCTATGTGTCAGACTCTACTCGACGGCACCTAACAACAACAACAACAACAACACAACAAGCATCAAGTCATTTCTCACAGTTCATCCAGATTTACATCAGGGCTGGGTTTATTGATAGGACAGAGCTGAAACACAGTACCATCCTTCTTTTTATTTGGAAATGGGAAAAGCACACTTAAAAATTAAAAAAAGAAAGAAAGAAAGAAAGAAAGAAAGAAAGAAAGAAAGAAAGAGAAAGAAAAGGAAAGGAAAGGAAAGGAAAGGAAGAAACGAAAGAAAAAACCAAACAAGGTTTGCCTATCATTCTCTGAAGTGTTCGTGACCATACCCTTCATTCCTGTAAGGTGACCACAGTCCAATGGATGCCTATGTCTGTGTCAGAAATAGCTCAGCCTCAGTCAGACAGTCATACTCCCTCGCTGCTATTGGCCAGCTGATGGAGACTGGACATGCTCCCCATTTCTCCCTGCCTATTTCTTTCTCTGTCAGAGTGGGATGGGACAGTGGCCAGCTAGGGGTAGTTGAAAGGTTTCAGCGAGAGCATATCAAGACAGCGCTTGGCCCCTCGCTCTCCTCTCAGCCCCTGCTGGTCTCTCACGCAGGCGCAAAACTTTGCTTTCAAAAATGTGTCTGTGAAGAGACTTGGCATCCAGGACGCACCCTGTGAGGAATTTGTTTTTGTTTTAATGCCGAGGACGTTTGCATGAAAACAGGATCCTCGTTGCTTAGGAATTGATCAAATCCTGCTGCTGCTGCTGGTGCTGCCGCTGCTCTTCCCCCTGAAGTGCCAGGCCCTTATTTGTCATGGGCAAACGAGTAGGTGTGGGGCTGATGGAGGATGGTGGCCACTGAGGGAGGGGCTCAAAGACCACAGAGTCTAGAGAATCAGGCATCAGTGTCCCCGTGAAGAGAGCTCGGAGGGAGAAGGTATGTACAGCTGGCCACAGGACCCTGGCATGACAGGAGATTCTTTTGAGGGTCTAGCTGGTTCTAGATGCTCATGGGGAAGAGAAGGAAGAGGTAAGACATTTAAGACATGGTCTGCACCTGCAAGGAGCTGAGGGGCTCTCAGAGCAGTCAGGAGGCTAGTGCATGAGACAATGGAATGAGAGGATTTGAAACATTTAAGGATGAAGATCAACAAACAGCCTTTGGTATGGATTGCAACTAAACATCAACAACACAAAAATCCTTACAACTGGGTCAGTATGCAACTTCACAATAAATGGAGAAAAGATAGAGGTTGTCCATGATTTTGCTTTACTTGGTTCTACAATCAACACCCGTGGAAGCAGCAGTCAAGAAATCAAAAGATGCATTGCTTTGGGAAACACTGTGGCAAAAGATCTCTTTAAAGTGTTGAAAAGTAAAGATGTCACATTGAAGATGAAGGTTCGCCTGACTCATGCCAGGGTATTTCAGTCACATCATATGGTTGTGAAAAGTTGGACATTCAATAAGGGAGACAGGAGAAGAATTGATGCTTTTGAATTATGGTGCTGGAGACAATTATTGAATATATCATGGACTGCCAAAAGAACCAACAGATCTGTCTTGGAAAAGGTGCAACCAGCGTGCTCCTTGGAAGCAAGAATGGCTAGACTGTGTCTTACATGTATTTCGGACATGTAGTCAGGAGGGACCAATCCCTGGAGAAGGACATCATATTTGGGAGAGTGGCAGGTCAATGAAAAGAAGGAAAACCCTCCACTAGATGGATTGACACTGTGTCTGCAACAGTGGGCTTAAACATAAGATCATGTGCCTGGCACAGAATCAGAGAGTGTTTCGTTCTGCTATACACAGGGTCGCTATGAATCAGACTTGACTTGACAGCACTTAACAAGAACAACATACAAATAACAAAGAAGATCACAGATAGGAATGGTGGAACCATTGTCTGCTGCAGAGAGGTTGGACATGAGGAGCTAGATGCACATGGGCCCTGTTCCTGACCAGCAGGCTGACCTTGGGCATGCAGCCTGGCCTCTTTGCACCTCCATTTCCTCTCCTACAAGCGCACACTTGTCTCTCGGGGACGTTACGGGATCATGTGAGATGCTCTATGCTGTGTGGTTAGCATGGAAAAGCACATACTGCATGGCCCCAAACTTATGTTGGTATTCATAATACTAGGTGTTCCCCATTCAAAGGAAGAGCCAGATGGCCACAAAAGGTTCGTCAGAGGAAGGACTCGGACTTGATTGGAAACAAGGAGAAAAGATGACCAAACCTGAAAGAGAGTTTGTCAGCATCTGAGCAGCCAGGCCAGAGCACATCTCTGTCCACTGCAGGCAGCCTTTTAAGGGAGTTTTTAAGACAGTATCCTAGAAACTGCCTGCAGCTGTACCAGTGTGGCGTCAGATCCCATCACATCTCGGAAGCTAAGCAGGGTCAGAACTGGTTAGTACTTTGATGGGAGATCACCTGGGAACTTTGATGGGAGACCACCTGGGAACACTAGGTGCTGTAGACTTGGGAGAAGGACCTGGCAACCCACTCCCAAGGTACAACCAGCCATTGAAAACCCTGTCAATAGCAGGGGAGCACTAACAATAGTGTTTTGCCTGTTGTACACAGGGTCGCTATGAGTCAGATGCCAACTTGACGGCACATAACAACAATCCAAGAAACCAAAGTGCAGTTGCTCACATGGAATCCACGGAGGGTTTCCAGGTGCCCTGCTCCCTCGGCACGTGGGCCCACGTGCTCCCAGGCTGGCCCCACAAGCATCGCCATAGGAAAGACAGAGGTGAAAAGAGCCCAGCATGAGCACTCCACCAACTCAGGCCTCCTCTGCCTTGGCCTTGGCTTCCAGAAGGCAGTGAGATGTTTGCATCCCCATACCCCGGCAGGCTATAGCCCTGTGGCATCCGATCCTGTCAGATCTTGGAAACTAAGCAGGGTTGAGCCTGGTTAGTACTTGGATGGGAGACCACCTGGGAACACCACATTCTGTAGGCTGGGAGAAGGACCTGGCAACCCCCTCCCAAAAATCAATCTGCCATTGGAAACCCTATGAATAGCAGAGAAGCACTGACAATAGTGTTTCGCCTGTCGTACATAGGGTCGCTATGAGTCGGATACTGACTCGATGGCACGTAACAACAACAACAACCCTGGCAGCCTGGGCACCCTGCTCTTCCGTGTCCTCAATGCCTGCGAAGCCAACATGAGAGGCTGGCCAAAGCCAAGCACTCATGTTGGCAGAGCTGCGCAGCCTCCCTGGGCTTCCTCTCCCATCGCCTATGGAAAGGCATCCATGAATCCAGCTCCCAGAGCCCTCGGGCGTTGGCAAGACAGCCATGGACCTCAGTCACATCAGGATGGAAACAATTGAAAAGCACTTGGCAAAAAGAGGGGGTGATCTAATGTGGTAGAGCAAGAATACATTTTTCCTCCCGATTCTTTTTTGAACCCGGAGAGGGAAGCAGCCTCTGTCCAAGCCCTGTCAGGCCGGCACCCCAGGATCCTTTACCCCCGCCTCCAGGTCTCAGAGACTCCCGCAGAGGCAGTCCAGGCTGGCGCTGGCTCTGGAGAAACAGGCTGCTTTCACCGTCCTGATTTGCCATGCAACCCGGGGCCCCACGGAGGCGAGGATGTGGCACCCGGGCCTGTGGAGAGGCCCATATATAGAGCCAGGGGAATGTGGGCCTCTGGCAGGCCGCCTGGAATAAATGGCCGTGTGCTGAGGGCGAACGCCGCGGAATTATAAATAGCACCCGCCTCCCTCCCCTTCCAACTTGCTGTGTCTGTCACTGGAAGGTTGACAGTTAAATTCAAGGGGACTGAGCCGGACAGGGGGGTGGGAGTGGAGGCAGGGAGATGCCAGCCTGCGTCTTGGGATTGGTAAGGGGAATGTCACAAGGCAATGGGGCTGGGAGAGGGGCGGGTTTGGAGTCCAGGCAGCTACTGAGTCCATGCGTTTGGTTAAGCCAGATAGCGTGAAGGGAAACGAAGGGAAGGCCGTCTCCAAGGGAGGGCTTCACAGGCGCTCTGGGGCCTGAGAAAAATACTAAGGATCGGCTGCCTCCGAGCACGAAAGGTTTCTCTCTCTGGTTCCCAAAGCTCAGCCTCTCGGCTTTCACATCAAAACCTTCCGCCAGGTGCCCAGCGGAGCCCGCCCCTAGAGCCTTCTGCAGAGCGTTTCTCCGTGTGTTTTTGCGTCTTCCCGACACACAAGCCAGAGCTGCTTTCTCCTCCAAAAACCTTTGCAGGTCATGCAGAGGGTGATGGATTCCAAAGGTTTTAGAAACTAAATACAGGAGTGCACAGCTCTGCCCGTTAAAGCCACCCGGCTGTTCACGCCGGGGTCCCAGAGATATGAGCGGGGTTCCAGGGTGCTGTGAATGCTGGAGGAGGGGCGGCTGGTTCGGCTGAGCCCTACAGTCCTTGTCTGTGTCCTTGGCCCACCGGGTACACCTGACACTGGCTGCCAAGCTTCCCGATTTTCTGTCCAGCCTGCCTGGGTCGGAGCTGGAGTTCTTGTGGGCACTGTGATGGGACAAAGGTGGCCCGGGAGGTGCTGAGGGCTGGAACACCCGCCCCCCCGCCCCATGCCATCTGCGCCTCCTCTGTGCTCGAGCAGAGCGGCCCGGAGTTGCTCACGTCCCTTTCCTGCGTTCATAGCAATGGCTGGGAAGTGGGTGGATGTGCTGGCTCCGCCTTTGCTGCCTTCAGGATTCTCATTTCTTATGTCCTTTGGAGCAGCATTTGAAATCAAGCATTTAAAAAGCTCAGGAGGAGCAGGCAGAATTTTGTAGCTTTTGATACTTGCTAAGGAAGATCCCAGGAGTCCACAAAATGCAGGCATCAAGGAGTGCTGGGACTTGCGCAGGAACGTGGTGGAACCTGGCGCACAGTGTGAGGTTCGGTGTGACCGTCCATGACCTGGCTCCTAAAATGTGCTTCGAGGAGCCCTACTGGAGGGGGGTGCTTCAGAGGCCAGAGCAGAAGGGGGCCTTCCAGGCACTCACTGCATATCAAAGTGGCTCTACTCATACCTATTTTAGGTATTAGACTGCATTTTTTAAAAATGGGCTTCATGCATTTAAAAAAGGGTGGAAAGCAGCCAGGTACGGCAGTGCACACCTGTAATCCCAGAGATTCAGGAGGCAGAGGAAGAGGATCATGAGTTCAAGGCCAGAGGCAGCCAGAGTAACTTCATAAGACTGTGACTCAAAGAGTTGTTGTTGTTGTTGTTAGGTGCCGTCGAGTGGGTATCTGACTCATGGCAACCCTCTGTACAACAAGGGAAACACTATTGTCAGTGCTTCTCTGCTGTTCATAGGGTTTTCAATGGCAGATTGATTTTTGGGTGGGGGTTGCCAGGTCCTTCTCCCAAACCTACAGCTTCTGGTGTTCCCAGGCAGACTCCCATGCAGGTACTAACCAGGCCCGACCCTGCTTAGCTTCCAAGATCTGAGGGGATCGAATGCCACAGGGCTACGGCTACAGGCAAGGTTTTCAATGGCTGTTTCTGGATTGTCTCAGGAGTAGATTGCCACATCCTCCCATTTTTGCAGTGCTGGGAATCGAACCCAGGATGTCAGAGACTGCAGAGTGGTGCTCTACAAACTGAGCTAAATCCCAGCCCCAACTCAAAGAGTAAGAAAAAATAATGGTAAAAATAAAAAAGATAGAAACCAATATTATCCTTCACAGCATCATTTCAGTAAATGAAGGTGCACAGAGGGGAAGGGACTGTCCCCAAATCCAGACCTCTGCCTGGACTGTTGCCATGATTGGGCTTCTGGATTAGGGAACGGGAATCCCAGGGGGCAGGAGCTAGGAGGGGCCCTAAAGAGTATCTTGTCCACCCTCGACCTTCAGTAGCATCAGTCAAGGGAGGTGATGGGACTTGTTCAAGGACCAGTCAGTGGCTGACCTGGAGGCTGAAGCGGTGTTCAGACACACACCCTTGAGATGCCTCAAGGACCAAGAATGGCAGGATTTGCGCCTGTGGAGATGGTTTCCCTTGGCAGTTGTCAGGGGCAGACTGGTCCCATCTACCTCCGAATTGGCTTCTCACCGAGAGAGCCTGCAGCACCAATAGCCTCACCACCTCCAGGTAAGTCCTGGTCCCGGGCCCTCCAGCAGACAGAGGCCCACGTCTCTGAGCAGTCTGCTTGCAGAGGCATTTCTGCAGGAGCCGCCAGGCATGCTCTGCTTGGGAGGGCAGGCTGGAAGGCTTGCTGCTGCAGGACTTGAATACATAATGGACCTCATCCAATTTGAGCTGCGAGAAAGGCCAGACAGCCTCCCCTAGACAGGAAAGGACATGACAGGGACAGGTGGTTTGCTTTCCATACAATTCCCTGTGGATTCCCTGGGGAGAAAATTAGTAACCTTCTCAGGCCATGTGTCCCACGAACACAGGATGTGCCTCAGTTGGGTCCCAGGTGTCATTTCTAGTCTTTGGATGTAGGATGTATTTCTGACCCAAGATAGAAGGAAGATGTGCATAATGATCCCCAGAAACGTGGACCTTGACAGTCATTTCTGGGATATACTTTAAGCACACGTTCTTTAGAATGTGACATGCTAGAGCCAGGCGCAGTGGCACACACCAGTAATCCCAGTGGTTTGGGAGGCAGAGGCGGGAGGATCGCAAGTTCGAGACCGGAGGCAGTCTGCGTAATTTAGCGAGTCCCTGTCTCAAAAGGTAAAAAAAAAAAATGGGCCAGGGGTGCAGCTCAGTGGTCCAGCACTTGCAGAGCATGCAGGCGTGTGGCCCTGGATTCAACCCCCAGTACAGCCAAAAAAAAAAAGAATGTGACTTGCTAGGTGGAGCCCTGTTGTTATGCCCAGCTCTCTCACACATGGGAACAGCCAACATCCGCTTATCCCTGCAGAACCCATCCCATCTAACCAGGGGTGCCACGTAGTCTCCAACTTCATGAACCCCTCAGAATGGGAGTGAGTCCAGAGCAGCCGAGAAGAGTGCACAGTGCTTTCTCAAGCCTAGAGCGGAGACCCACACACACAGTTCTCCCATTTCCTGATGTGCGCTCAGAAGGCTAACCTCCTACATAAAAGATCTTACTTTGCATTTGCAAGGTTCAGACCCTGCATCCTAACATAAGAACCCAGGTCGGGCTGGAATGTGAAGACCCCAGCTTCCCACTTCAACTCTCTCCATACCAGCGTTTCTCAAAGTGTGATCCAGGGAACAGGGTCCTGCAAGAAACTCTGTGACAAAGAGGTTCCATTGTCACCCTGCTTTGGGAAATGTTGCACACTGCATGTCTGTTTCTGCCCAGATGGTAACACCTCCGAGAGGTGGACCCGTCTCTGTCCTCTTAACCTGCTCTGCTCTTCCAAGTGTTTTTGTATCCTGATATTGTGTTCAGCTGTTTACTTTTGTATATCTATCTCCCTCACAATAATGATGCTCCGTGCTCTAGGGATCTTGTCTGTTTTGTTCAATACTGAGTCCCTACTGCCTAGAACACTGTCCGGTTTTATAAAACCCTGTATCAAATGAACACACGAATCAATTCACACATGCAAACCTTCAGGACTGCTCCGTTTATACTGTATAGTCTCAATTCTAATCCACACCCTTTCAAAAGTTTTAGAGGGCTACAAAAATCAGATGTGGATTAGAAACGTGCTGATTGGATTCTCGTGAGTGAGGGCACAAGCTCATGCAATTTTCATCTGAATCTGACTTTGTAGCCCTTTAAAACTGTTGAAATATTGCAGGTTTAGCCAGGTGAGGTGGCTCAGGCCTGTAATCCCAGTGACTCAGGAGGCAGAGGCAAGAGGATGGCAGGTTCAAGGCCAGAGGCAGCCTATATAACATAGTGAGAACCTGTCTCAAGATAAAGAATTGACGGGAGGTGGGGTCCAGTGGAGTCCACACTTGCAAAGCATGTGCAAGGCCTTAGGTTCAACTCCCAAGTTAAAAAAAAAAAAAGGTGCAGATTAGAATCGAAAATATTGGGTAATTCTGTTTAACTTTGTTTAGCTCAGTGTTTTGTTTTTTAATTCCTTTCCCCTTTTCTTTCCTGCCTGACACATCTCATCACCTAGTCCTAGGTCAAATCTGATGCCTTGACCACCTGATGGAAACCTGCTTTCTTGTCACCAGGTTTCATTTCCTTCCTAGCACTAATGATCAAAAGAATTAACTCACTTATTTACCAGTTGCCCTAGTCCATTTTCTGTTACTACAACTGAATGCCAAAGACTGGGTAATTTATAAAGAACAAAGGTTTATTTAGCTCACAGTTCTGGAAGCTAGAAGTCCAGGGGCACCTGGCAAAGTCCTGTTTCTTCATCATAACCTGGCAAGACACAGCAGGTATGCTAGCTACTGTCTCTCTTGTTCTTTTATAGGGTCACCAATGCCATCACAAGGCCCAACCCTCCTGATCTTATCTCATGCAGATTACCTCTCAAAGGCCCCAGGGGGAGGACTTCCACATAGACCATTAACATAGGAATTTAGGAATTAAGTTCCCAGCCCATGAACTTTTGAAGGACACATTCAAAATATCCTAGTAATTCACAAGGGTGCTGGCTCACTCCCTGGATCTGAGCTCGATGAGGGCGTCCGATCTGTCTCATTCTCCGTGGATGCCCAATGTCTAGGGCAAATAGTGCACCATAACGCAGCAACGATTTGCTGCACAAAATCCTCTGTCTTCTGACTAACCCTCATCCACAGCCTAGGAAACTTACACTCCAATAGAAATGCCGTGGCACATGCTGTTTTCTGTCAACCCTTGCAACAAGTTCCTGACTATAGTACTATAGTCAGGACTATAGTACAGTGGCTGTTCTCTGCTTCCTCAAAACCAAAAGGGACTGTATAGACTGCTCAGCCCAGGGCTCTTTTACAGAGAAGATGCTTGGCGCCAATGCAGGGCAGTCTCTCCGCATCTCCTCTCTCTGTTTGGCTCTCCTCCTGTATGAGTTCCTTATGGCTGCTGTAACAAATGATCACTAGCTTGGCAATGTGACGTAACACAACTTGGTTATCTGACGGTGTGTAGTTTAGAAATCCAAAATGGATTTCCCTGAACCTCAATTTGTGTGTGGACTGGGCTGCTCCTTCCAGAGGCTCAAGGGGAGAATACATATCTGTTCTCTGTCTAGCTTCTAGAGGTTGTTCGTTTTCCTCAATGCACAGCCCCTATTCATTTGCAGAGCTAGCAAGGCCCAGTTGAGTGTTACTCAAGCCTAATGGTTCTGACATTGACTCATACCTTGTTCTTGCATTTGAAAGACCTTTGCGATCACACTGAGCCTATAGATAAACAAGGATACTCTTCCCTATCTCAGGACTTTTCCCTTGTTGTTGTTGTTGGGTGCCGTCGAGTCATGTCCGACTCATAGCAACCCTCATAGGGTTTTCAATGGCTGACTGTTTTGGGATTGCCTTGGGAGTGGGTTGCCACATCCTTCTCCCATTTTGCAGTGCTGGGAATTGAACTTGGGACCTCAGAGACTGCAGAGCAGTGCTCTACCAACTGAGCTAAATCCCAGCCCAACTTTTCCCTTAATCACATCTAAAAAGTCCCTCCTGCACTTTAAGGGAACATACCCACAGGGTCTGGGGACTAGGACTTGGATGCTTTGAGGGTAGAGGGCACTCTTCTGCCTGCCACACATCCTATCGTGCCGCTGGCCTCTAAGCAGATCCTCAGGCAAACACACAGCTCCTTGTGACCCTGCACCTGCTCCACCTAACTGCCACAGTACCTGTCACATAGTTTTTTTTGTTTTTTTGTTTTTTTGTTTTTTGTTTTTTTTTTTGCGGTACTGGGGGTTAAACCCAGGGCCTCACACTTGCATGCTCTGCAAGTGCTGGACCACTGAGCTGCATCCCCAGCCCCATTTTTTTTTTTTTTTTTTTTTTCTTTTTTGAGACAGGATCTCGCTAAGGTATGCAGACTGCCTCTGGTTTTGAACTTGCGATCCTCCTGCCTCCGCCTCCCCAGCCGCTGGGATTACAGGCGTGCGCGACCACGTCCGGCATCCTGTCACATAGCTTTATAGGTGGTTCAGCATCTGCCCCAGCTAGGCCATGGCTTTCTCATAAGCAGGGCTGGTCATCTTTGGGCCCACCCATTAGCACATCCCTGACACTTAATGACTTGCAAGTCGCGTCGCTTGCCTTGGTTGAGACAGAAACAATTCCGTCTCCACTTTCCTACTCCAACCTTGTGGGTGTTAGAAGAGACCTCAGCCCCTTCCATGGTTCCATCTCCTGGCATAGTAAAAGGTGAAAAAATATTAAAAACTATGTTATAAAAATTTTGGATCTATAAAATATTTAAATCAGGAAGGTGACTTCTATATTAAAAATGGTATGCAATAGAATGATGGTACATACTAGCTTATCACTGGTTGGTATTTCAAATCTGCTATTCAGGGCATTCTACAAGCGGTATATTCCCAAATCCAGACTACCATATGCACTTGTCTTGCACAGACTGTGTCAAAAATTTAAATTTAGGCTCTTTTAAGCAAATAATCCAAGAAGCTGGACTTTATGAGGAAGAACACAGCATCATGAACAACCTGCGTTATGGAGATGACACAACTCTGGTTGTCTGAAAGTGAAGAGGATTTGAAACATTTACTGATGAAGATCAAAGAACAGCTTTCAGTATGGATTACATCTCCACATCAACAAAGCAAAAATCCTTACAATAGTCAGTAAGCAACTTCATGATAAATGGAGAAAAGATGAAGGTTGTCCATGATTTTGCTTTACTTGGTTCCACAATCAACACCTGAAGAAGCAGCAGTCAAGAAATCAAAATATGATTTGCATTGGGAAAACAGTTGCAAAAGCCCTCTTGAAAAGTGAAGATATCACACTGAAGATGAGGGTGCACGTGATTCATGCCATGGTATTTTCAGTCACATCATATGGTTGTTAAAGTTGGACATTCAATAAGGGAGACAGGAGAACTGATGCTTTTGAGTTATGGTGCTGGAAACAAATATTGAATATACCATGGACTGCCAAAAGAACCAACAGATCTGTCCTAGAAGAAGTGCAACAAGAGTTCTCCTTGGAAGCAAGGCTGTCTAGACTGTATCTTCCATATTTTGGACATGTAGTCAGGAGGGATCAATCCCTGGAGAAGGACATCATGTTTGAGAGAATAGCAGGTCGATAAAAAAAAGGAAGACCTTCAACTAGATGGATTGACACAGTGTCTGCATCAGTGGTATTAAACATAAAAAATGATCGTGTGCTTGGCACAAAATCGGGGAGTGTTTTGTTCTGTTGTACATTTGGTCACTATGAGTTGGACCCAGTGAGGGCATCTAACAACAACATGAACAGGAGGCCTAGTCAAAGAAGCTCTCCTAGTCACACCCCCCAGGCCTCTGGGCCTTGTAAGAGGCCCTGCTTGCACTAAAGGCTGAAAGAAAAACCTGCAGGATGCATTTTAACAATCTAAGTCAAACTTCAGGCAAGACACGTCCCCATCTGAACCGTGTACTCACTTGTCAAAGAGGGGCTCAGACTCCAAGACCTCCAAGTTCCCTTTTGCCACCTTGTCTTAGCCAGTGCAGGTGCTACACGAGATACTATAGCTCAGGTGGCTTACACGGCAGACGTTTACTTCTCACTGTTCTGGTTCTTGTTGTTGTTGTTAGGTGCCATGGAGGTCCTTACTCATAGTGACCCTCATAGGGCTTTCAATGGCTGATTGTTTCGAGATTGCCTCGGGAGTGGATTGCCAGGTCCTTCTCCCATTTTTGTGGTGCTGGGAATCAAACTCAGGACCTCAAAGACAGCAGAGCGGCGCTCTACCAACTGAGCTAAATCCCAGTGCCACAGTTCTGGAGGTAGAGTCAAGTCCAAGATCAAGGTACCAGCAGATTCAGTTGGTGACCAGGACTGTCTTCTTGGTTTGCGGACACCAATCATTGCATGTTATACTCACATGGTAGGGACAGAGAGAAAGTCTGCTCTCCCTTCCTCTTCCCACAGGGCTCTGATCCTGTCAGGTGGCCCCACCCTCACAGCCTCCTCAAAACCTAATCCCCTCCCAAAAGACCCACTTCCATATGCCATCAAAGCGGGGAGTGAGGCTGCAGTGTATGAATTGGGGGCACACACAAACATTCATCCCACAGCCATCCGCTTACCTGGAGGGACCTGTGGTCAATTCGGCCGCCTAGGTTCTCGTAGGCTCCATCCTTCTGTAGCCAGAGTGACCACTTGCTTCCAGCCTGAGCTGGTGCTGGTATCAGTGTGCCTCCAGTAGCAGACACCTGGCGGGTTCCTTCTACTCTCTCCATCTTTAGTGACCTCACACAACCTAGGACCTTGGCTGCATCTGAGGCGCACAAAGGGCAAACTGCCTTCTCCACTGGTCAAGGTGGGGTTGGGCCCCACGTTTGCCAATTGCCCCCACTCTTTGTGCCATCCCACATCTGGCTGGAAAGGGAGGCCAGCTTCTCACGCTGCAGGGAGTACAGATAGGAAAGGCTCCAATGACTTGGGGAAAGAAAACGGGAGTCAAAACATCATAAAGAGTTCAAAACAATTTCTAGAGTCGGGCATGGTGGCGCACACCTGTAATCCCAGCGGCTCAGGAGGCAGAGGCAGGAGGATTGAAAGTTCAAGACCAGAGGCAGTCTGTGTAACTTAGTGAGACCCTGTCTCAAAAAGTAAAGAAAAATGGGCTGGGGGTACAGGTCA
>VMDO01035818.1:0-15718 GCA_007922755.1 Pedetes capensis
GAAAACCAAAAGGGAAGAACACGCTCTGTGTTTCTCAAGCTTAAGGAAGTGAAGAAAAAATTCAAGCCTCGAGTGGCAGTAGTGAAAGATTCTACAGGGAAAATATTAAATGATGCAGGAAACATCAAAAGAAGATGGGAAGAATACACAGAGTCATTACACAAGAAAGAATTGGTAGATGACCAACCATTCCAAGAGGCTGCATATGAAGAGGAAGCAATGGTGTTAAAGGACGAAGTGGAAGCTGCCTTGAAAGAACTGGCGAAACACAAGGCTCCAGGAATTGAGGGATACCAATAGAGATGTTTCAACAAACAGATGCAGCACTGGAGGTGTTAGCATGTTTGTGCCAACAGATTTGGAAAACAGCTACTTGGCCAACTGACTGAAAGAGATCCATATTTGTGCCTATTCCCAAAAAAGGGGATCCAACTGAATGTGCAAACTATGGGACAATATCATTAATATCACACACCAGCAAAATTCTACTAAAGATCATTCAGAAGCGACTGCAGCAGTATCTAGACAGGGAATTACCAGAAAATCAAGCGGGATTCAGAAGAGGGTGGGGAACCAGGGACATCATTGCTGATGTCAGGTGGATATTAGCTGAAAGCAGAGAATATCAGAAAGAGGTCTATCTATGTTTTATTGACTACACAAAAGCATTTTATTGTGTGGATCATAACAAATTATGGATAACACTTTGGAAAATGGGAATACCAGAACACCTAATTGTGCTCATGAGAAATCTGTACGTGAACCAGGAGGCAGTTGTTCGAATAGAACAAGGAAACACTGAGTGGTTTAAAGTTGAGAAAGGTGTGTGTCAGGGCTGTATACTTTCACCCTATCTCTTCAATTTATACGCTGAGAGAATAATCCGAGAAGCTGGACTTTATGAGGAAGAACGTGGCATCAAGATTGGAGGAAGACTCATTAACAACCTGCGTTATGCAGATGACACCGCTCTGCTTGCTGAAAGTGAAGAGGATTTAAGACATTTACTGATGAAAATCAAAGATCATAGCCTTCAATATGGATTACAACTAAACATCAACAAAACAAAAATCCTTAGGACTGGGTCAGCATGCAACTTCACAATAAATGGAGAAAAGATTGAAGTTGTTCAAGATTTTGCTTTGCTTAGCTCTATAATCAACACCCGCAGAAGCAGCAATCAAGAAATCAAAAGACACATTGCTCTAGGAGAAGCTGTGGCAAAAGATCTCTTTAGAGTATTGAAAAGCAAAGATGTCACATTGAAGACGAAGGTGCGTCTGACTCATGCTATGGTATTTTCAGTGGCATCATATGGTTGTGAAAGCAGGACATTGAGCAAGAGAGACAGAAAAAGAATTGATGCTTTTGAAGTGTGGTGCTGGAGACATCTATTGAATATACCATGGACTGCCAAAAGAACCAACAAATCTGTCCTAGAAGAAGTGCAACCAGAGTGCTCCTTGGAAGCAAGAATGGCCAAACTGCGTCTTACATATTTTGGACATGTAGTCAGGAGAGATCAATCCCTGGAGAAGGACATCATGTTTGGGAAAGTGGCAGGTCAACGCAAAAGAGGAAAACCCTCCGCCAGATGGATTGACACGGTGACTGCGACAATGGGCTTAAACATAAATAAGATCGTTTGCCTGGCACAGAATCAGAAAGTGTTTCAATCTGCTGTACATAGGGTCGCTACGAGTAGGATTTGACTCGACGGCACCTAACAACAACAACAACAATTCTGTTTGTATATCTTTTTCTTTGTCCAGCAATCACTTATTTTTATCTTTAGCCCCTTTTCCTTCCTCTTCTTCGCATTCATTTCCTTTTTAGACTATCTTTTTCCTTTTTTCTACTTCACCATTGAGGCATTCTCCTGTCTCCCACTTTCTCTGCTCCCTTCATAACTTTGGTAAATGCTATTTATATTTTCACCCTATGTATTTTGTAACCTCATAGGTTACTTAATATTATTATTGTCGTTCTCTGTTGTAAAGGCATTGGTGTTGCAGCAGTTGACATTAAGTGATTTAAGTGTGTTTCTATATCTGGTTTGCTTAGGCATTTTGCCTATTATAGTGGTTTGTTTTCATATCTTATAGTGGCACTTGAGGGTGTGAGCCAAGAGAAAATTGGTCATTAAAAGATCCTCAAATAAAGCAGGAAGTGATATTCATATCTACAGATGAACAAATCAGAAACAGAAAAAAAAAAAAAACATGAAAAAGCAAGGCAACACATGTCCTCTAAGAGACCATGATTGTTTAACCATTGAATCCAAAGATTCTGAAACAGTTGGAATGTCCAAAACATAACTTAAAAGTTTACTTATAAAAGTGATCAATTACTTTAAAGATGACATGAACAGCAAATGAATGAAGTAAGGAAATCAAAATACAGGACATAGATCAGAAAGTCAACAGTATAGAAAACAAAGTCATCAAGGCAATTGAGATTTTGGGAAAAAAAAAAAGAAGTGTTGGAAATGAAGAACTCAACAAACCAAAATTAAAACCACAATGGAAAGCATTACCAGTAGACTATACCAAGTAGGAGATAGAAGATCAAGGATGGAAGATATTGTTAAAGAAATATAACATACAGATATCAACAAAAAGTTGAAATAACATGACCACAATCTTCCAGAACTTTGGGGCATGATCAAGAGACCAAACCTAAGAATACATGAGTAGAAGGAGTTGAGATTAAAAACTAAAGGCATAGAAAACTTATTCAGTAAAATTACAGCAGAAAAATTTCTAAATCTAGGGAAAAAAGCTGGGCATGGTGGCACACGCCTGTAATCCCAGTGCCTTGGGAGGCGGAGCAAGGAGGATCACAAGTTCGAGAGCAGAGGAAGTCTGTGTAACTTAGCGAGACCCTGTCTCAGAAAGTAAAGAAAGAAAAAGGGCTGGGGATGCAGCTCAGTCGTCCAGCACTTGCAGAGCATGCAAGCGCGAGGCCCTGGGATCAACCCTCAGTACAAAAAAAAAAAAAAATCTAGGGAAACAAATCCAACCATCATCAACCACAAAAGGTATTTAGAACACCAAACACACATGACCAGAAAATAAAATGCCATGATTACAGAACAAAGCAACAATATTAAAAGTTTCAAGAGAAAGACAACAACTTGCTTACAAAGGAAAACCCATCAGAATTATATCAGATCTTTTAGCACAGACCCTAAACTCTAGAAAGGATGGAAACATATGCTTTAGGTCAGGAAAATAAGTAATTGCCAACCAGGATTATTATATCCAGCAAAGTTATGATTTAAAATTGATGAAGAAACAAAGATATTCCAAGACAATAAATTTAAAAAAGCAATACATGACCACTGAACCAGCACTGCAGAAGATACTTAAAGGAATCCTACACACAGAAGGAAGACAATCTTCATCATAAGAAACAAGAAAGAATAAACTTCATAGGAAAAACAAACTAAAGAACTAGGAATGAACCAGTCTTGTCTAACCAAAAAAACTCTAGTAAGCCCAGAATATAAGTAAAGAAGAAAGAGAACAGTCTATGAACCAACCAGGTTTTGACCTGCCAAAATTAAGTCAAGAGAATATAAACAACTTAAGCATACCTATAATGAGCAGTGAGATTGAAGTAGTAATAGTCTCCCAACAACAAAAAAGAAACATCCAGGATCAGACGGATTTACTGCTGAATTCTACAAGACATTTAAAGAAGAATTGACACCAATGTTTCTCAAATTATTCCACAAAATACAAATGGAAGGGATAATACTATGCTAATTCTATGAAGCCAGTATTATTTTGAAAGTAAAACCAGAGAAGGATACATTAAAAAGGGAAAACTATAGGCCAATGACCCTGATGAACCTAGATGCAAAAATCCTTTATATATACTTGAATTTGATTTCAACAACAAATTAAAAAGATCATGCACTATGATCAAATTTGTTTCATTCCAATGATGCAAGGCTGATTTAACATATGCAAGATAATAAATGTAATACAGCATATAAATAGAAGCCACATAATCCTATCAATAGATACAGAAAAGGCCTTCAACGAAGTTCAACATTTTTTATGATAAAAGCCTTAAAGAAACTAGATACTGAAAAAAACATACCTCAATATAATAAACACAATGTATGAAAAACCTACAGCTAACAGCATTCTAAGTGGGGAGAAACTGAAAACATTTCCCCTAAAATCAAGAACAAGACAAAAGTGTTTACTGTCTCCCCTGCTATTCAGTGTAGTATTTGAACTCTTAGTCACAACAATAAGACAAGAGAAAGAAATAAAAGGGATCCAAATTGGGAAAGAAGAAGTCACATTATCCCTATTTGCAGATAACAGGCTCCTATACTTAAAAGACCCTGAAGACTTCACCAGAAAACTCTGACAGCTGATAAACACTTTTGACAAATTAGAAGGTTACAAAATTAACATAAAAAGTAGCTATTTTTTATACCAACAATTAGCAGGTGAACAAAGAAAACAGGAGAACAATCTCATTCCCAATAGCTTCAAAATAAATAAAATATGTAGGAATAACCCTACCCAAGGACACAAAAGACCTCTACAATGAAAACTTTAAAACACTAAAGAAAGAGATTGAAAAAGACCCTGGAGGTGGGAAGATCTCCCATTCTCATGGATTGGAAGAATCAATATTTTGAAAATGGCTACATTATCTGAAGGAATCTACAGATTTAATGTAGTCTCTATCAAAATCTCAATGACATTCTTCACAGAAATAGAGAAAATAATCGTAAAATTCATCTGGAAGCACAAAAGACACTGAACCACTAAAGAAATCCTGATCAGAAATAACAATGCAGGGGGCATCACAATTCCTGATTTAATATGATACTAAAAAGCTATTATAACAAAAACTGTATGGTACTGGCACAAAAACAGGCATATAGACAAATATAACAGGATAGGGGATCCAGAAATAAACCCATACAGCAATTTTATTATTGTTGTTGTTGTTGTTGTTGTCGTTGTTGTTGTTAGGTGCCATCAGGTTGGTATCTGACTCATAGTTACCCTGCATACAACAGGCAAAACACTATTGTCAGTACTTCTCTGCTGTTCATAGGGTTTTCAATGGCGGATTGATTTTTGGGAGCGGGTTGTCAGGTCCATGGGTCCTTAGAAAGTGCAGAGCAATACTCTTCCAATTGAGCTAAATTCCAACCTCCCCACGAAGTATCCAAAAAATATAAATTGGAGTAAAGATATTCATTTTTTATCATACAAAAATGTCTGTTTGTTTTTTTCTATACTGAAGATTGAGCACAGGGCCCCACACTTGTGTGTTTTGCAAGTGCTGTACCACTGAGCTGCACCCTCAGTCCTTTTTTTTTTTTCTTTTTTTTCTTTTTATAAGACAAGGTCTTGCCAAATTATGCAGACTACCTCTGGTCTTGAACTTGTGATCCTCCTGCCTCCACCTCCTGAGTTGCTGGGATTAAAGGTGTGCACCACCACACTAGGCAAAAAATGCTTTTAATATATAAATATATGCAACTGTCCATAGCATTATAAAAGGGAAGGCATACTATCATACTTTTCTTTTCAATATTATTATTATTTGCTGCCTTTCAGATAATAACCTGGCTATCAGAAAAGCGGTCCAGGCTCTTGCTCCTCTACTATGAACTGGGTTGAACTCACTAGTAATAGTAGCAGTTTAGGCTGCTACTACTCTCCCCATAGAGTACTTATAAATTTTTTTTTTTTAGATACAGAAAAGGAAATCGGAGAGACATAGTTATTTCAAAGTCAGGAGTCAGTTCTTATGTAAGGATTTCTAATCCCAATACCAGGGACAACTTGAAAGTTTAAGAGATCTTCACTAAAGGAAACACAAGAATTAAAAAATAAGAATAAATCTTTTATGTAAAACATGGTAATGGGATTATATACCTAAAAATTTCAAAAATCAAATAGTTTTAAATACTTTTCTTAGCAGTACTTGAGAGTTCAACCCAGGGCCTCCCACATACTTTATAAGTGCTCTACCACTGGGCTGCACACACAGCCCATTTTTTGAGACAGGAAAAGTCATCCTTTTCAACAAATGGTGCTGGGAAAACTGGATATCCTCATACAGAAGATTGAAATTAGACCCATCACTCTAACCTTGTACAAAAATCAGTTCAAAGTGGATCAAAGACCTTAATGGAAAACCTGAAACTGAAACTGCTTGAGGAAAATATAGGGAAAGCGCTTCTCTACATAGGAATAGGCAAAGACTTTCTAAATATGACCCAAAAGCACAAGAAACAATAACAAGTGTTGGCAAATAAGATTGTGTTAAAAATTTAAAAAAGCTTTTGCCCAGCAAAGGACACAATTATCATAGTGAAGAGACAATGTACAGAATAGAAGAAATTCTTTGCCAGCTATACAGCAGATGATTAATATCTAGAATATATAAAGAGCTCAAAAAATTAAACACAAAAAAACAAAGTACACAATTTTTTTAAAATGGGCAAAATAACTGAATAGCAATTTCTCAAAAGAAGAAATACAAATGGCCAACAATCATATGAAAAAATGCTTAACATCCTTAGCCACCAGGGAAATGCAAATCAAAGCTACACTGGGATACTATCTCACTTCAGTCAGAAAGGCTACCATTAACAAAACAAACAACAAATGCTGGTGAGAATGCTAGGAAAAAGGAATGCTTATATACTGCTGGTGGGAATTTAGATTGGTGCAGCCACTTTAGAAACCAGTATGAAGGTTCCTCAAAAAACTAAAAATGGAACTACAATAGGACCTGACTATCCTACTCTTGGGTATATAGCTGAAGGAATATAATTCAATATACCACAGAGATACCTGCTCATTCACGTTTATTGTGGCACTATTCACAATAGCCAGGGTAAGGAATCAACCTAGGTGTCCATCAGTAGATGAATGGATAAAGAAATTGTTGTATATACACACTGTGGAATCTTATTCAACTATAAAGAAGGACAAAATTTTGGCAATAGCTAGGAAATGGATGGACCTAGAGATCATCATTTTAAGCAAAATAAGCCAGACCCAGAAAGATAAACACCACATTTTCTCTCATATGTGGATGTTAGAGTTCAATATATGTTCATTATTTAAACACATAGATCATGAAATCAGATGAGACATAAGTAGGGAAAGATAATGGAGTAAAAAACAGGGGAGAAAAAAGAAAGGGTAATAAAATATACACACATATATACCAAAGGAAAAAAAGACATGCAAGTACTCAGGAGACCACTGGTGGGAAAGGAAGAGATAGGGGAGGGGTCATGAAATGTTAAGGGGGAAGCTAATGTGAGCTATGTACAATGAAATATATGTATGGAATGACATAATGAGACCCACTAATTTGTACATTAAAATTACCAATAAAAATGTTTAATAAAAAGACAAAATGTTACACATGAAAGCCCTCTGTGTTTTTTCAGAAATATAATATAATGTTTCAATTACAGGAGGGTTTTCTTCCCATTTGATACTGCAGATTTTGTGAGACAGATGTTAGTCTATCTAGAAACTTATCCAAGGAAGGATATAATTGATTTATTTAATGTTATACAGCAAATAACTGATGATCTTGAGCCAAGTGCTCCTGACACAAAGATCTTATGATCTTTCCACCACTGATAGTGGTTTTCACTAGTGGTCTTCTTTCCATTTCCTTGACGTCCCATATTTACATCCATTGAAAGAGGCGACTTCTCCCTTCTACACTTATAAATTCTCCTAAGAACATCTTTTAAACATTCATAAAACTATCCACAATGAGCCACAACCCCAATACTTTCCTGTCACAGGAAGAAATTTTCAATAGGGCCTGGGGAGTTTGTAGGAAGTGTGTGTAAAGCCAATCATCATCATGGAATCACTGTGGCTAGACTTATTAAGACATTAAGACACATTAAGACCTGTGACTCTTCTCTGTAAAGAACACTTGACTAAATTCCTGAGTGTCCTGATTCCTCACCCCTTTCCCTTGCACTTTTAGAAAGGCTGGGGAGATCATAGAATTTGCTTTAATGAAAATAGAGCTCTTTAGCCTTTGTGAGTGTTTAATCTAAAATGCTACCTTTCCACTAATAAAGAATCCATGGGCTCTTCTGAATTTCCAGACCAAACTTAAGCTGTAGTCATGGCCTGCATTCATATCTTATTCTCAACCTTAATGTGAGTGACCCCAATGTTTTATTGTTAAGAGTGATATTGAATGTTGGCTTAAAATTATTTCTTTTAAAATAATTTTTTACTCATAATTTTAATGTACAACTTGATGGGTCTCATTATGACATTTCCATACATGCATTGTATTGTACATTGTTCATGTTAACATATCCCTTACCTTCTCACGATTCTCCTTCCCCACCAATGATCTTTCTACTTGCTTGTCTTTTTCTGAGTCTGTCTGTCTGTCTGTTTGTCTATCTATCTATCTATCTATCTATCTATCATGTACATCCCGATTTTGTCATAAGGGCAATATACATGACTTTTTTTTCTTTTCTCCCTCTACTCTTTCTTCTCATCACATGGAAGAAATAGCTCTCTATTCTAGGCTTATGGAGGTTTATCAAAGACCTTTTTAGAATCTTAATTGATGAATGTTTTCTGCTAATTTACTAATCTTAAATCATCCTTGCATTATTGTTATAGATCATCATTTCTCATAACGTGGTCTCCTTTCTGCCACTTGTACTTGTTTCATTAAATAATCATAAAAGTTCCATATTCTATATTCTGCAACATTTTCAACTTTGGAATTATTACACAAATATTGAAGAACTCATCACTATAGCTAACTTGGTACACTCAGGGTGTCTTTTCTATTTGCATCTGATTTATATTTTGATCCCAGCTTATTTTTCTCCCATATTTTCTGCCTGAATGCCCTAACACTTACTTTTGTTCCCTAAACCTTGTATTTATGTTTTAGTCTCAGTCTCTTCTGTTAGAAAACCCAAGTTAAAAATATCATTCAATTTAGTAGAAGATTGGATTCTTCTTCACTATAAAGAAGAGACTAGCTAGATTTTGTGATTGAGAAACTTAGCTATAGTGGAAAGGAAAGTGAGTTTCTATGTAGAAAATAAAAGTTTTCAATTAAAGTCAAAATGATGTATCGTGAAATATTCAGGGCTTCTCCATGAGTAGATGTTAAAATCTATCATCCAGGCTTATGCAGTATATGAAAGATGGAAGAATTTATTTCTTAGTCCTTGTTACCTGCTAAAAGAAAAATGCCCGAAGATATTGAGTCTGTGAACCCCCAAACCACTGGTCAGATCCTGATCAGTCATCCTGTGAGGACATCCTATAGTTAGCAATTCCTACTCTTGCAAATTTAGCTTCAAATAGCTTTTTAGTGAAAGTATTAGATAGGTATGAACAGATACAGACTGCTAAGTAAGAACAAAATATATATAATGGAAAAACAGAGAAGGAAATCAAAATGAAACAGGAAAAAGGAACATTGAGGAAACAAGCAAATCAAGCTTCCCATGAGGAAAAACACTCCAAATATTCTCAAAGATAAGATTAATTGTACTGCTCAAGATAAGATGGATTTGTGATGTACCATGCATTTTGGCAGTCTTTAACAAGCAAATCTCTAAAGACACACTTAGCAACAATAGGATTAATAGTATATATAGCCTCGTTTAAGCAAGACAAAAACCATCAAAGAGATGACATAGAAAAAAATAGTTTCTATCTAGCTTTGTGTTTCATAAACCTTAGAAAAAAATTTTATAGTTATGTTTGAAACATACATGGGAGTATCAAAAGTTTGTTGGATATAGTAGAGAAAGAAAAAAGAAAATATGTAATATAATGTAAAAAATAAAAAAGAACTTTTTACTGTTATTATTATTATTATTATTATTATTATTATTATTATTATTATTTTGCAGTCCTAGGGGTTGGAATTCACACCTCCACACACACTTTGCAAGGGCTCTACCACTAAGCTACACCCCAGCCCCTTTTTTATTTTTTATTTTGAGACAGAGTCTCACCAAGTTACACAGGCTCCCTCTGGCCTTGAACCTGTGATCCTCTGGTCTCTACCTACTGAGTTGACAGGATTACAGACCAAACTTAAGCTGTAGTCATGGCCTGAATTCATATCTTATTCTCAACCTTAATGTGAGTGACCCCAATGTTTTATTGTTAAGAGTGATATTGAATGTTGGCTTAAAATTTATTTCTCTTTTAAAATAACTTTTTTACTCATAATTTTAATGTACAGCTTGATGGGTCTCATGACATTTCCATACATGCACTGTATTGTACATTGTTCATGTTAACATATCCCTTAGCTTCTCATGACCCTCCTCCTCCATCCTCTCCATCCTCTCCTATCCCACGAATAATCTTTCTACTTTCTTATCTTTTGTATATTTATTTTGGCCCCTTTTTGTCTTCTTTGATGTGTATTTAGATCTTTTGCCCATTTCTTCAGTGAGTTGTTTCTTTCTTATTGTTGAGTTTTAAGATGTTTTTACACACTTTGGAAACAAGTTATTTGTAAGATATGTGTTTTGCACTCCACTAGAAAATACTTAGAGTTAATTAGCTCTTTCAGCAAAGTACCAGGATACAAAATTAATAATCAAAAATCAGTACCATTCCTTTATATCAATAATGAACATGAAGAGAAAGAAATCAAAACAATAATCACATTCACAATAGCTCATAAACAGTTACATATTTAGGAATCAATTTAACCAAAGGTCCTAAAAACCTTTACAATGCAAACTCCAAAACACTAAAGAAAGAAATCTCAGCAGATACTAAAAGAGGGAAAGATATCATTTGCTTATAGATCAGAATAATTAATATTGTGAGTATGGCTATACCACCAAAAGCAATCTATGGATTCAAAGCAGTCCTCATCAATGTTCCAATGATATATTTATTTCACAGAAATAGAAAAAAAAATCCTAAAATTCATATGGAATAACAAAAGACCTCACATAACCAAAGTAATTCTCATCATCAAAAACAGTGGAGGAGGCACCACAATATCTGACTTCAAACTATAGTTCAGGGCAATAGTGGAAAAAACTGCTTGGTACTTGCACAAAAATAAGCATTAAGATTAATGGAACAGAATATAACACTCAGAAATACATCTATGTAACTACAGCTGCCCAAGCTTTGACGAAGATGCCAAAGGTGTACTGTGGAAAAAAGATAGCCTTTTCAACAAATGGTGTGGGAAAAATTTGATATCCATATGAAGAAGAATGAAAGTAGACCTGTACTTATTAGTCTGTATGAAAATCAATTCAAAATGAATCACAGACCTCAAAACACAAAATCTTAAAATTATTACAATAAAATATAAGGAACACACTCCAACACATAGGCACAGGCAAGTGTTCCTTCACAAGACTCCCATAGCCCAGAAAACTGCACCAAGAATTGAAAAATGGGATTACATAAAACTAAAAAGCGTTTTTACAGCACAAGAAACAATAAAGGGAGAGCCCACAGAACGGGAGAAAAATCTTTGCATCCTAAACATATGATGGAGGGTTAATTTTTATGATATACAAAGAACTCAAGAAATTAAACACCAAAGTAACAAATAACTTCATAAATAAGTGGGCAATGCAACTGAACAGTTTCCAAAAGAAGAAAGAGAAATGGGCAATAAACACATGAAAAAATACTCAATATTCCTAGCCATCAGGGAAATGCAAATCCAAACCACACTGAGATTCCATCTCACCCCAGTCAGAATGGCCAACATCAACAAAACAAGCAACAACAAATGTTGACAAGGCCATAGAGAAAAAGGAACACTTTTAAACTGCTGGTGGGACTGTAAATTAGTTTAGCCACTGTGGAAAGCAGTATGGATGTACCTTAGAAAACTAAAAATAGAACTACCATATAATCCAGCTTTAGCTCAGTTGGTAGAGCACTGCGCTGCAGTCTCTGAGGTCCCGAGTTCAATTCCCAGCACCGCAAAAATGGGAGAAGGACCTGGCAATCCACTCCCAATGCAATCCCGAAACAATCAGCCATTGAAAACCCTATGAGGGTTGCTATGAGTCAGATACCGACTCAACGGCACTTAACAACAACAAAACCACTTCTATGAGTATACCCAAAGGAAGATAAGTCATCATACCACAAGGGCACTTGCACTTCCCTACTTAACGCAGCACTCTTCACAATTAATTGCAAGGTTATGGAATCAACCCAGATGTCCATCAACAGATGATTGGATAGAAAATGTTGTATTTATACACAATGGAATATTGTTGTTGTTGTTGTTGTTGTTGTTGTTGTTGTTGTTGTTAGGTGCCATTGAGTCAATTCTGACTCAGCAACCCTATGTACAGCAGATCGAAACACTTGCCGATTCTGTGCCAGGCAAACAATCTTATTTATGTTTAAGCCCATTGTCGCAGACACTGTCAATCCATCCGGTGGAGGGTTTTCCTCTTTTGCGTTGACCTGCCACTCTTCCAAACATGATGTCCTTCTCCAGGGATTGTTCTCTCCTGACTACATGTCTGAAATATGTAAGACAAAGTCTGGCCATCCTTGGTTCCAAGGAGCACTCTGGTTGCACTTCTTCTAGGACAGATTTGTTGGTTCTTTTGGCAGGTTATGGTATATTCAGTAGTCATCTCCAGCACCATGATTCAAAAGCATCAATTCTTTTCCTGTTTCCCTTGTTCAATGTCCAGCTTTCACAACCATATGGTGAGAATGAAAATACCATGGCATGAGTCAGGCACACTTTCATCTTCAATGTGACATTTTGCTTTGCAATACTCTAAAAAGATCTGTTGCCACAGCTTTTCCTAAAGCAATGCGTCTTTTGATTTCTTGACTGCTACTTCTGCGGGTGTTGATTATAGAGCTAAGCAAAGCAAAATCTTGAACAACCTCAATCTTTTCTCCATTTATTGTGAAGTTGCATACTAACCCAGTCCTAAGGATTTTTGTTTTGTTGATGCTTAGTCACAATCTATATTGAAGGCTATGATTTTCGATCTTCATCAGTGAATGTTTTAAATCCTCTTCACTTTCAGAAAGCAGAGTTGTGTCTTCTGCATAATGCAGGTTGTTAATGAGTCTTCCTCCAATCCTGATGCCGAGTTCTTCCTCATAAAGTCCAGCTTCTTGGATTTTTTGTTCAGCATATAAATTGAAAATAGGTGAAAGTATATAACCCTGATGCACACCTTTCTCAACTTTAAACCAGACAGTGTTTCCTTGTTCTATTCGAACAACTGACTCCTGGTTCACGTACAGATTTCTCATAACTACAATTAGGTGCTCTGGTATTCCCATTTTCCAAAGTGTTATCCATAATTTATTATGATCCACGCAGTCAAATGCCTTTGCATAGTCAATAAAACATAGATAGACATCTTTCTGATATTCTCTACTTTTGGCTAATATCCACCTGACATCAGCAATGATGTTCCTGGTTCCACACCCTCTTCTGAATCCCGATTGATTTTCCAATAATTCCCTGTCTGTATACTGCTGCAGTCGCTTTTGAATGAGCTTTAGTAAAATTTTGCTTGCGTGTGATATTAATGATATTGTCAGATAGTTTGCACATTCAGTTGGATCCCCTTTTTTGGGAATAGGCACAAATATGGATCTCTTCCAGTCAATTGGCCAAGTAGCTGTTTTCCAAATCTGTTGGCATAAACATGTTAACACCTTCAGTGCTGCATCTGTTTGTTGAAACATCTCAAATGGTATCCCATCAATTCCTGGAGCCTTGTGTTTCGCCAGTTCTTTGAAGGCAGTTTCCACTTCATCTTTCAATAACATTGGTTCCTCTTCATATGCAACCTGCCCACCATGGGTAACCCTGCTGGTATGTGAGATACCAGTGGCATGGATTTCAGCCTCATCACAGCACACAAGCCCCCACAGTGCAGCAAACTGACAGATGTGTGGGGGGATGGAATATTATTCAGCAGTAAAGAGGAATGAAATCATATCAATTACAGCAAATGGACCTAAAGAGTATCATTTTAAGCAAAACAACCCAGTCTCAAAAAGAGAAATACCACATGTTCTCCCTCATATGTGGGAGCTAGATCTACCTTAAAGAAAAAAAGAAATATAGATGGATGGATAGATAGATAGATAGATAGATAAATAGATAGATAGATAGAGGGGGTGGTAGTGAAATACTTATCTAAGATTGGAAAATACAGGTTGATCCAATAGGAGGGGATGGGCACTAGTGAGAGAGTGGAAGATTAGGAAGGTGGAGAGGGAAAGAGATAACTTAGAGGGGTAAAGAGGGAGAGAAAATGCAAAATATAGGATGCTACTTTATCAAAATTAAAAATATCTATAAAAATGGTATAACTCATAATTGTATGCAACTGTCTTTACATGTTAAATAAATTTTCTACTTTTTTGGTTTTCTTTATTCTGTAAAATGTTTAAGAAGATGGATATGTAAACAGTCCTGATTTAATAAGTGCATATGGATATATGAACTGAATTATCACTCTGTATCTCATCAATATGTATAATGAAAACACTAATTAAAAAAATATGACTTTTGTGAACATTTTCTCCCAGTCTGGGCTTTTGATCCTCTTAACAATATCTTTTACAAACTGTTGTTGTTGTTGTTAGGTGCTGTCGAGTCGGTATCCGACTCATAGTGACCCTCATAGGGTTTTCAATGGCTAACTGTTTCGGGATTGCCTTGGGAGTGGATTGCCAGGCCCTTCTCCCATTTTTGCGGTGCTGGGAATTGAACTCGGGACCTCAGAGACTGCAGCGCAGCGCTCTACCAACTGAGCTAAATCCCAGCCCCCTTTTACAAATTAAATGTTTTAAATTTTAATAAAAATAACTTTGTATTTCATGGGTTGTAGTATTATATTGTATCTAAAAATGGCACCTAAAAACATCAAAAACATATTACCATACACAGTCTCATAGGTTTTCTCATATGTTTTCTTCTAGTAGTCATGTAATATAATTATGTGAATTTAGATCTATGATCCATTTCAGTTAATTTTTGTGAGAGGAATAAGGTCTGTTTTTAGATTTATCTATTTTTTCATCTGGATGTTTAATTGTTTGAATACATTTCATTGAAAAGACTTTCCTTTCTCATTGAATTGTCTTCACTTTTTTGTCAAAAGTCAGTTGACTACATATATATGTGGGTCCATTGATGGGCTCTTTAGCTGTAACATTGATCTTTAAGTCTATTTTTCATCTTTACAATGTCATTTTAATTGCTTCTCATTATGGAAAATCTTGAAATCAAGTAGTGTCAGTTCTGTAACTTTGTCTTTCTTCAGAATTATATTGGCTATTTCAGCTATTTTTGGCTGTTAAAATGAAAGTGAAAATTTGTTTTCCAATATTAACAAAAAAGCTAATTGGAATATTGATTATGATTGCATTGAATATATAAACAAAATTGGGAAAAAAATTGACATTTTAGAAAGTTTAAACCTTCCAATCCATGTACATGTAATATTTTTCCATTTATTTAGTTCTTTCTTCTTTGGTTTCTTTCATTAGTTTTATAGATTTCTTCATAGAGATTCTGTACATACTTCCTTATTTATTTATTTACTTAAAATATTTCATGTTTTGTACTATTTTAAATAGTATTCTGTTTTTAATGTCAAATTCTACTTTTTCACTGCTGGTATATGGGAAAACAATTCACTTTT
>VMDO01035819.1:0-15727 GCA_007922755.1 Pedetes capensis
CAATATGGAGGTACCTCAAAAAACTAAAAATAGATCTACCATATGACCCAGCTATAACACTATTGGGAATTTACCCAAAGGGAGATGAGTCATCATACCACAGAGACACCTGCATCTCCATGTTCAATGCAGTGCTTTTCACAATAGCAAAGATATGGAATCAACCAAAGTGCCCTTCAACAGAAGAATGGATAAAAAAGTTGTGGTATATATACACAATGGAATACTATTCAGCAATCAAGAAAAATGAAATAGGGTCATTCACAGCAAAATGGATGGAATTAGAGAAAATTATTTTAAGTGAATGAACACGAGCTCAGAAAGAGAAACAACACATGTTCTCACTCATATGAGAGAGCTGACTCAAAATTACAAGGAAGAAAATCCTACTCAAAGGTCAGATCACATTAAAAGGGGGGGAGGAAAGATAAGAATGAGGTCAATATAAATGGACTAGAAATCGCATGTAATTGTTCTAACAAGATAGAAACAAAGTCCACTACAGGAAAATTTTCTATCTTAAACAGAAATGGAACCCAAGGACATATAGAAAAATACTATATAGTAAAAGACAGAGAAGACTTGAATGGGAAACTTAGATGGGAAGGGGGGATGGGGAAACATAAAGGAGGGTAAGGGGTAACCTATATGAATAATGCTTATCAAATTGCATATATGAAAATTGTCAAAATGAAAAGCATGTCAAAATGAATCACATTATGATGTACATTAAAAATTTCTAATAAAAAATTAATAAAAATAATAACTCATCTAGAATTTATTGCTTTAAAGCAACAACTGCATTTTATTTTACTATTTGGAGACTTGGAAATTGGGGATGGACTCAGTTGGGCATTTGGTTGAACCAGGCTAGGGTTGGCTAATCTTGGCTGGACTCACTTATGGAGTGGGAGTAACTGCTGGGTCTGCATGGGTGTATTTCTCATTCATTAGCAGGCTTCCTATGGCATTTTTATGGCTGTCTCAGAATTCTAAGTGTGAGAGATGAAGTGCACAGGATTAGTTTTAGTACTGACACAATGGCAATTCTAATTGTTACTGGCCACAGCTAAAAGCAAGCCAGTTGTGATTCCAGGGGAGGAGAAACTGGCTCCAAAGATAAACTACAAAGAATTGTAACCAATTCAGCAATATACCACAATCACTTTCCTCTTTTTCTGGTTGTTAGCATATGGGCTAGAGTTTTTGATCAAAGATAAAGCTATAGGAGAGAGTATAATATAATATCAATACTTTGTTTTCTTAGAAGTTTAGAAAACAAGCTGAAGCCGTTAATGAAAATTTATGAAAAAATATGGAATATTCATGAGACTTATTTTTATATGTTTGAATAGGACTTAAATTGCCTTATTAGAACTAATCCTGGGAAAATAGGGATCTTGGGAACCCGGAAAGAAGGAACTGAATTTATGTCTCATCAGAGTTAAATATATTCTATCAGCAAATTTGCATACCTACAAATAAATGTAAATGAAACATGGGAGCAGACACTTATTCTTCAATTCAGTATCAGACATTTTATCCAGAATCCTTCTGTAAGGAGAAGAAAAGAATTACTATTTATTGGTCCCTGCACATGCCTATTGATCATACAGCAGAAGTGGCCTGTGTCCATACTAAGAAAATTCACTGAGCCCAAGTTCATTTAGGACTATACCAGGTATACTAATAATAGTATATGGCCACATGTCTGTCTCTAAGAAAGGTGATAGTGCTATAGAAGATAAAAGTTTAGGGCTCCTGAATTTGAATGATTCTACATAGTGATAATTGGATTTCCATGACATGTGATTATTTATAACTTGAATTATATTTCATATTTTCTTATGTGTTTTATAAATTTAGTAGGTTATATGGGTTCTTTGTTTATTTCCTTCTTAGTATTTAACAGAATCATTTGTAAAGATGATAATTCCAAAGGCAAACAGTGTAGGGAAGATATGCTAATCTAGTATCAAGTATATTTTATTAGTCAGCTTTATGTTACTGCAGCAAAATATCTAAGGCAATTCAATTATATATATATGATATATTTTACCTTATTTTTGTGGAAGCTCCACACTAAGTTTGAATGTCTTCATTATTTAAAGCTTTTCCTGAGGGCAATACACCATAGCAGAAACACATGGAAGAGAAATCTGCCCACTTCATAACCTCTTGTGTCATGAAGCAGAAGTGAGAGAAGAGAAAAGACTGGGATCTCACAATTTCTTTAAAGGGTTTTTAAAACCTTGTATTTTGTTTTATCTGAATACACCCATTTATCCCCTTACCTGAAGATCTCCCAAGAAGCTTCACCTCCCAAAGGTCCACAGCACCTCCCAATAGTAGCACACTGGACTAAGCCTTCAACACTTGGGCCTTTACTCGACATTCAATAGCCAAGCCAAAGCATATGGACAGCTAGCCACAATGTGGTGCGGCTAGTCTTTCTAGAGCTATGAGTGTCAAAAGCAAAGTGTAATAGAGAGGAAAAGAAGGATGCTTGAATTTCATCTTTAGGAGAAAATCTACTTTATGAAGTTTCTTTATGTAATCAAATATAATACAATTCTTTTCATTCATTCAAGAACCCCAACAGACTCTTGAAGCTTGTAAGTGAATATAATAATATGGCAATCTGTAGAGGAATCTCCATTATAAAGTTTATGGAACTGATTTCTGATGAAATCTATCAGAAAAGAAGTATAAAGACTGGAATTTACATGTAATGAAATACAGCAATCCAATTAAAATTAACATTACTTTCCCTCATCAAGTAGGAAAATGAAGCCATCTAACAGCTTAACAGCATGAGACTCCACTGAAAGGCAGATATAACTGAGGAAGCAGTAGAATTGCTTACTCTACAAGAGCCAGGACACTAACACAGTGATAATTAGAATATTTTGCATTTAAATGGTGCTTTCCTTTCTAAAAACTTTTTTAAATGATTATCATTCTCAGAATGCACCCTAAATAGAGGTAGAAGACACTATCTCTCTCTTTAAAAGAACCCCACGCAAGATTAATAGAACAAACATGTTTATCAATTTTATTTCTTTAGAATTTGAAGTTGATAATAGTTATCTATTAAATATTTGGAGAAATTAATAAGTACTGTGCTTGGAATGTGTTCTCCAGAATTCATATCTTGGCCTAAGTATGTCAGTGTCAGGAGACTGGGCCTAGCTGGAAGTGTTTGAGCCCTCATGAATGAAATAATGCCATCCTATAAAAGTAAGTGGCAGGGATTTAGCTCAGTTGGTAGAGCACTGCACTGCAGTCTCTGAGATCCCGAGTTCAATTCCCAGCACCGCATAAATGGGAGAAGGACCTGGCAATCCACTCCCAAAGCAATCACGAAACAGTCAGACATTGAAAACCAGATGAGGGTCGCTATGAGTCGGATACCGACTCGACAGCACCTAACAACAACAACAACAGCACAAAAGTAGGTTCTCTTTCTTACTGCTATAGGAATAGATTAGTTACAGTGGATGAAAGCGGTTGGTAAAAAGGCAATATTTTGCCTTTTCTGTGTATGCCCTCTTTCCCTTCTCTTTTCTTCCATAAGTTGAAGCAGCAATGGGCTCTTGCCAATTCCTTGCTTTTGGACTTCTCATCCTCTGGAAACATAAGCCAAAATAAATTATTTTTTCTTTTAAATTTCCCAGTTTCTAGGTATCTATTATAGCAACACAAAGCAGAATAAGACAACAATTTTCTGTAATTCTCTGTGAATATATTTTATTATACTTTGGAAATAGATGAATGCATGACTTTTAGCATGAATTTATGTTTTCATATTCCAAAAGGTTTATAAGAACTCTAAAGTTTTTTCATATTATGAGATCATTTTTGAATCAATGATGGTAAATGAAGCAAAATAAAACTCTTATGTTCTTTTCTTGTATTTCTAAAGATAATCTAATTTTACATGGAAGAAGTTCTATCATCCTTCAGCAATAATTATGCACTGAAACTCACTCTTAAATGAATTCTGCAAAATAGCTGTGATCTATCATATTTTACATGGCTTGAAATTGAAGTGAAGAATTCAAATTTTGGTTTTGCCACATAAATTGCTTAGTTTTTTCCTCAAGTTTGTTTTTGGTAAAGGTTCTGATATATGGTCTACTTCTTTTAAAAAATCAGAGATTAAAGTAACTAGAAACATATTTAGACATTAATATTATACAAATATTTACAAATTTCAGTTAGTATACCATACTTTCAATTACTCTAAGATTCTCTCAGAACTCTTGGTGCATTTGCTTCCTATGTTGTTTATTCTGGAAGCACCCAACCAAGAAATTCAGAGTCTTGTAGATTTTTATCCTCAAAGTCACCTTTGCAATCTTCTCGTAAAACCATGTAATAAAATTGTTTTCATATGCACAATTTTATTGCTAGATAAATAAGTATTTCCATTGATATAATAAAAGACATAAAGGGAAAGTTTTCTTTTGATACAAGGACAATATAAATAACAAGCAGGTCAAAATTAATAACCGATGAGATGAAAACAAATCACTGTACTAGGCAGGACACCTACTATTTCTATTCAGTGTAATGACCTTAAGCAACACATTTCACTTCTCTGGAGTTAGTTTTCTCTTTCCTAATATGGAAAGGTTGCCCTTGATAATTTTAAGGTCTCCTTTAACTCAAATTTCTATGAAGATTTACATTGTTTTTTCATAATGCTTCATATTTTGTTGACATATCAGCAGGGAACTTCACACTTCATTGGAAATCCATTAAAATAATTACCATGTCATTAGTGAAGACTTTTAATTATGAGCTTAGCAACCTAAAGAATTCACTATTATAGGCAAGATTAGCTCCATAAGCATGTGCTACATTGGTATGCATTGAATGGAGAGATGTCTTCTCTTTGGAGATTTGAAGCTGTCATCCACAAAACAGTCAGCATTGTTGATTAGGCATGACAGCAAAAAAGTCAGGGAATGAGGTACAGACTGATAATCATTTTGATAGTTTCATGACTAAAAAAGTCAGAAAACTCAAGAAAACTTCAGTTCATTTGACCTGATCCAATGAGAGAATCCACCATTTGTCTATCAGTGTGTTATGCTGTGGGGGGTTGTGTGTTACTGGGATGCTAAAAGTTATGCCACCAGTATTTCAGATACCATCATGGCCATCCATGGTTGACATGTTTCAGCAGAATTTTCATACTAAGACTAGGGAGAAGGATGTGACAATCCACTCCTGAAACAATTAGCCATTGAAAACCTCTATGAATAACAGAGAAGCACTGTCAGATACACCTGCAGCCATACCACTGTGGCAGCCAATCCTGTCAGATCTTGGAAGCTAAGCAGGGTTGGATCTGGTTAGTCCTTGGATGGGAGACCAACTAGGAACACCAGATGATGTACGCTTGGTAGAAGGCACTCAAAAGATGACTGGGGAAGGAATGCCTCCTCAAAGTAGAGTCAACCTTAATGACAGGAATGAAGTAAAGCCCCTGGGACTTCCTTTTCTTGATGTGGCAGGACTCAAAATGAGAAGAAACATAATGGCTCAGTGGATTCAAGGATAAAAAAAATTGTGTGCATGGAACAGTGCTGGGTATTGCTTTGTTCTGCTAAACTTAGGGTGCCTATGAGTCAGGTTCAGCTTAACAGCCTTTCACAATAAGGAGAAAATACAGATGACAACTCTAGGGAGAATATCCCAAAGATGATGAAGAATAAAGAAGAACTGTAAATGTTAACTCAACTAGAAGAAGCAGACTAGAGTTAGGACTAAAATTCTACTGTACTTATGGTAGAAACCTAAGGTAAAAGTTCCTTGCATTCCTGCCCTGTTTTCATATTTTATTTGTTTTCATTAAAGTAAATATGCATTATACTTGGCTTAAGCCATAGGTCAATTAATAGTTTTTATTTCTTCTTTCTTATTTAAGTGGAATGTCCTCTAAGTTTCCAACTCAAAACAAAACAATAGTCACAAAAATGGCTGCATATATCATATAAATTAAAACATTGTATATGGTCAAACATTACTTATATCCTCCACATGCCTATACCTCCCAGGTCCTTCTTTTTTAGTAAATCTGTCTTCCATGCACAACTTGAAAATTGAGGTCACTTAGGGTAGCATTCTTATCATCTTGCCTTATTATTCTATTTTTTCTCACTGCTTTAAACAAAATTATTAGATTTAAAAGAAATGTATAAAATAGCTCAGTAGGAGAGACATATTGATTTTTTTGAGATAGAACTTTGCAGTAATTTTAAGTATAGCTACAAGAATAAAATTTTCTATTCCTTGCTTCCTATTTATTTGTTCTGGAAAATTTATCACAGTATCTGTACACTCTTCTGTTTTCTTCATCTACTGAGCATGAAATTCTTATAAAATTAGTTCTAAGAAATATCTGGCACATGTAAAGTGTTCAATAAATGTTAACAAGATACCACTGTACCAAGTATTCTAAATATATTATGGGTTTAAGACTTGGCAGCTAAGAACTGGGAAAACACCAAGAGGTAAAACAATTACACTTCTTTCCTTCTATCCTTTCTGTATACCATGTGATGTCACCTTATTCTTAACATCTCTCTTATTTTTTCTATCCTAGGAATTTAAGAGTCTCTCAACTAGATGGATTGACACAGTGGCTGCAACAATGGGCTTAACCATAAAGAACATTATATACTTGGCAAAGACTCATGGAATGTTTCATTCTGTTGTTCACAGGGTCTTTATGAATTGGCCCCAACTCAATGGCACTAACAAAAGCCATAAAATTTGACCAGTCTCATTAGAATTAGTATTTCTCCAAATCTAACCAGGGGGCAGGGTACTTCTAAGTTACAAATAAGGCACATTACCTCTTTCCCAGGACTTCAGAGGACTATATTTAACAGCACTTCCTATAGAAGAGGTGTGTAGAAGAAATTTTCATATATAAACTTGGTAATTTCTGTGAAAATTATTCTGCAGTCTTTATAGACAATCTCACTTCTTTCCTACACATTTCTATTGATGGTCTTTAAATTAAAATCAAAGTAACATTTATAAAAGATAAACATTCGTATTTTTCCATTTTAAATAGACTTAAATTATTCTAGTGTCTTACTGAGAAACACACAACAACCAATCGAGCTTTCAAAACACCTAAGGCCAGAATATATTTTGTAGGCCATATTCCATGACTCTGCTTTTACTGAACTCTGTGAAACTCAAATATTGTTGATTTATAAAGGAGTTATACCTTCGGAGGTTTTGCACATCTGTTCCTCTTCATAGCAATATCTTTCCTTCAATTCACATATGTACACATTAAGTACCTATATTGTTTCACTTGCTTAAGACATAAAAAACCTTCAGACTGCAATGATCGGGAAATTTCTTAAAATTAAGATAAGATATGAAGTATGCCGCATGAAAACAATAATTTTTAAAGAATCAGTGAAATATTTTAATTAATTCATTGAATCATAACAAAAATTATTTCGTTTTAAAAATATTTTACCATAAATTGTTTTTGTTTAAAAACTGAGAGAATAAACATTGTTCATTCTTTTTAAAATTTGGTTTAAGATTTATTATATAACATTTAAGATTTAGTACTAAAATATAATACCATTCTCAGTAGAATAATATTCTTCCCAAATAAACTAATATGAGGAATAATAAAAAATATGGTGAATGTTTATACTTAGAAAAATTTGAGGAATATTATTGGAAATATGTCTTTTACTGTATTTTTTAAACTTTAAGCTTTCACACCATTTTTTGATAACCCCTGTTATATGTATGATACAGGTTGACTTTGGGTTACAAAAAAGATAAAGAGACTAATCTCCCTAACCAGATTGATACAAGCAAAATAAAGATGACATACATGATAAAATATCATGAATTTTCAGAATAAAAGATATCACTACATTTTATTTTTCAAATAAGAGGAAAAGAATATTCATGTCTAAAACTTAGAGTTATAAAAACTATAAGGAATTTCACCAAAAGCATAAACGATATGGTGTCTCATTATATATTTACATTTTCTGAGTACTTTGTGTAAAGAAATTCCATCCTATATAATTTATTTTTAAAGTGTTATTTATAAAATAATTTCATGTTTTATTTCAAATTTTAGATCATTTTATATTTTTAGCACAATTTTCTACCATATTATGGAAGCATACAAATTTTATGACAGATTTTTCAAACATCAAATATCTTGGGCAACATTATAAAATCATCTTCAATTGAAAGTTAGGTTTCTTATGCATGTCAATGTTGTTTTGGGTGCTCTTGAGATGGATCAGACTCATAGTGGTTCTACATACTTACTCATAGGGTTTTCCAATGGCTAATTGTTTAGGGAATGCTTTGGTAGTGGGCTGCCAGGTCCTTCTCCCACTTTTGTGGTGCTCTGGATGGAAACAAGGGCCTCAGAGAGTGCAAACCAGTGCTCTACCAACTGAGCTTACCCCTGCATGACAGTAGGTACTATAATTTCAAGAAGGCACTATTGACTGAGTACATCTCTTCCTGCTTATAAATACATTTGCACAGTTGTTTGGATTGCTTCTTAAAATTGTCTTAGAAAAGAATTGTTTTATAGATACTTTTACCTATTAAGATAAATTAACTAATGTTTTGGTTACAAGTCTTAGAAAGGCGGAATTCAATTTCTGTTTAATTAACACTTATCTTCTAAAATATTGTGGGCAATTTTAATGTTATTTGAAGGCCTTTGAAAAGAATTTGAGTGGCATATTATTGGAAACTTTTCTTCTACCCAAGTCTCCTTCCCAGACATCAGTAAAATGTAGTTTACTCAATAGTTTCCAGTATTATTCAGATGCTTTACTGATTAGCAGATTGCTAGGCTTTGATCTAATTTGATTTGATTTAATTGTTGCCTTCAAATTATAAATATCTAATTTTCCAACTCGAACCTTTATTCTTGTCACTCCTATAATAGAACAGAAATCAAGTATCTTCCCCAAATTCACATTTCCTTCTTTGACTAGATATCTATATTTTTACCTCCTCCTTTAGGTGAGTTAAGTAGTTAATTTATTACCTCTGAAGCTACTAAAATATTTTGTACATAGAATAGAGCCTGCAGCCGTAGCCCTGTGGCATCCAATACCATCAGATCTGGGAAGCTAAGCAGGGTCAGGCCTGGATAGTACTTGCATGGGAGATTGCCTGGGAACACCAGGTGCTGTAGGCATGGGAGATGGACCTGACAACCCACTCCCAAAAATCAATCTACCATCGAAAACCCTATGAACAGCAGAGAAGCACTGACAACAGTGTTTTGCCTCCTGTACATAGGGTAGCTATGAGTCGGATATGGACTTGATGGTATCTAACAAGAACAATAGCAACATAGAATAGATACTCAATAATCACAGATACACGCACAAACACACAAACACATATAATATACTCTTAGGTTTATTGTGCTCCATCTGAATACAGAATCTCCAAAATATGAAATCATGACCTGTCTTAGATTGATAGAGTTCTTCCCTAGTATATTTTATTTTGATATGTAATTTCTGGTGTTAGGAATTCTTCTCTTACTCTGTCTCCCAATATCACCTCTGTACTCTGCTTTGAAAGATTTGTGAAGAACATAGATTTGCCATAACAAGATTGGAATTCTGTAGTCCACAAGATAGATGCAAGTTCTCAACTCAGACAATCTATCAGAATAGAAATAAGCATCAAAAAAAAATCTTTAAGGGAATAAGGAAGATTGACTAAAATCAAACAAGTTCCATGCAGAATTATTAGAATAAGAAGGAAAAGGGTTCAAGAAAGAGAGGTGGCTAGGATAATAGATGGAAAGATTTTAAATAAATTTAGATACTTAATAAAATAACTTTTAAATATATACCAACAGCACTTTATTTGTAAAGTAGCTTGTAGATTTTCCCCATTTTAACATTAACTTCCACTGGCTCATGCCAGTAAAAATAGATAACTATGCTAACTGAATAATACGAAGAAGCTAAAGAACAATTGGGTGCATGGTCACCAGAACGCTTAGCTGTTTGTGAAATCTACCTTGACCACACACATTTACAAAATTGACAAGAGCGAGAAAGAGACAGAGATGGAGAGTAAAATTTATGTCTAAAGTTTTAATTAAGAAAATTGGTACTGAGCTGGGCATAGTGTCCCACACATGTAATCCCAGTGACTAGGGAGGCAGAGGCAGGAGGATCGCAAGTTCAACACCAGAGGGAGTCTGAGTAACTAAGTGAGACCCTGTCTCAAACAGTGAAAAAAATGGGCTGAGGGTGCAGCTAAGTGGTATAGCACTTGTAAAGTATGCAAGCGCAAGGCCCTGGGTTCAACTCCCAGTACCAAAAAAAAAAAAAAAAAAAAAAAAAAAAAAAAAAAAAAAAAAAAAAAAAAAAAAGAAAAAAAAAAAAAGAAAATTGGTACTAGAAGATGATCATAGACTGTAACACAACTGTAGTTTGATCACATTTTGAGCATTGCTGTGGTAATAATCATAAGAAAAAATTCCAATGTAAAATAGTTGCTCAGATACACATTAGTTCGATAAATGGAACACATTAAGAGTTAAAGGACAAAAATAAAATTTGTATCATTCACTGTAAATTTTATCACTAAAGTTTAATTGTTTATGGGATAATCAAATATTCTTTCAAAAACTAGTTGGTTTACTGATGAATTAGATAGAGGTATACTTAAGTATTTTAATAATATGGCAACATGACAGCTGTAGTGTTTATGCACTAATGTTATAACCAACATAAAAATTAATATTCCTATCTTAAGCCTGGTCAAAGACTGATATCAGTATAATTCACTTCCTATTTTCCATTGAATATGCAAGGGAGAGTACTCACTGCAACTCAGTATGTGTGTTTATGTTTGTGCATTACTCAAAACATGAGCATAGTAGGAACAGAAATGTATTAATGCAAATCAAAAGCCTTTCTATTTCTTCTTTTTCTTCTCATATCTTCTCCACGTACATTGCTGTTTTTGTTAGGATTAATCCTATTAATATATCTAAAACATATATAAACAGAATTTCTGACCCATGTTGTTAGGTGCCGTTGAGTCGATTCCGACTCATAGCGACCCTCATAGGTCGCTTCAATGGCTGACTGTTTTGGGATTGCCTTGGGAGTGGGTTGCCACATCCTTCTCCCATTTTGGGGTGCTGGGAATCGAACTTGGGACCTCAGAGACTGAAGAGCAGCACTCTACCAACTGCGCTAAATCCTAGCCCTCAAGTAACCATACATTATTTTATTGGAAGAATTCTGTATTGCTTAGTGATATTTCAGATTTTATTTAGTATACATAGGGTCAAATCAAATCTGTAATATAATAGTTTTCCACTTTTTAAGTATTTTATTTTTTTACTATCTTCAAAACTAATGCATGATTTATATGGGCTTTAATATAGCACTATTTCCCCTCCCTCCCCAAGGATTTTTGTCTTGACTGACAGCATCATTTCACAGCATACATGTCTAGTTAAAAAATAAATAAATTATATGAAGGGTATCAATGACATTGTCTATAAAAAATAATAGGGAAACAAATTAATTCCAAAATCAAAGAAATAAGTTCACAAAGAAAGGTCCTCTTATTCTTTCAGCCATGTGGGAACTTTTGTTTTTGTTTTTTTTTATTGTTTTTTTGTGGTATTGGGGTTTGAACACAGGGCCTTGCGCCTGCATGCTTTGCAAGTACTGGACCACTGAGCTGCGCCCCCAGCCCATTTTTTTGACTTTTTGAGGCAGGGTCCTGCTAAATTATGCAGACTGCCTCTGGACCTTGCAATCCTCCTGCCTCCACCTCCTGAGCTGCGCCCGGCCCATGTGCAATCTTTTGCTACTATATTTGTACTAAATAATTTATACCAACCACAAAAACAGAAGACTGTTTTTAGTTATTCCTTCATTCACCACACAGTGATGGTATTTCTTCTTGTGTTATCAGGGTCCCATATAGAATAGTGGCTTCTAGACCTGAGCACAGGTGGAATGAATCTGGATATCCACTGCAGTGTACTAAGAAGGATCCTGGATTCAAAACAAGTCTCCCCAAGTGATTCTATGTACAAAGGATTAGTGTACCACTGACATACATCTTTTCCTTCTGTCCTGTGCTTCACTAGAACAACTCTGCCTCCACATTCTGGGAAAAGATGACTTTGGATTTCTAATTAACCCAGCCAGAAGTGTGTGGAGGATGGATAGGAATCACTGCATGGTAGAGATAATGGGGAATACCCTTACCTACTCCTTCTTGGATCACTGCCACTATGCACATGATGTGAGACAGACCAAAGCACATTTTGAAGAACAGTATTTCTCTATTCTAGATTCTGTAATACAGAAATACTCAACTAGCATACAAAACCTTCATCAAAGCATATACATTTAAATTACATTAATAACTTCTTGATATGATATACCAAGAATGGTGTGGTTTCTCTGCCTCACAGTGAATAAATTCACCTTAAATAATGACCAAATATTTAAAAAAATTACAAATTCAGGTATATTCAGGAATGTGTCTGGCCAGCACTCTTCAAAATTTTCAATGTCTTTAAGGGCAAGGAAAGACTAACAAACTGTTGTACATGGGAGATTAAGTAGAAATAACCACTGCATCCAATATGTGTAAGATTGTGGAACAGAAAAGTGTTGTTAGTGCAAATTGTCAGTACCATCTTACTTTGGTTATGTTAGATGCTAGTCAGAGAGGGGCCTGGGAAAATGGATATATAAGACTTCTATGCAAAGTTTTGGTAAGTTGTCTGCAGCCACTCTAATGAGCTGGTTTTAGACAATGGGTGTTTTGTTTTCTAGGAAAGCAATATAGGATCTTGTCAAACTAGAGCAAGTTGACTTCTTTAATAAAGTGATAATTACCTGGGCATAATGAAAACACATGGAATCAAACCAAGCCGGGCTGAATTTGTAGCTCCCTCATTTAACAGTTCTGTGTCCTTAGAGAAATTTTTAGAACTGAACATTAAATTTTTGTCCATAAAATTGAAATACTCATATTTAGTTTGTAAGGGTATAGTGAGGATTAACTCATATAACATGCAAAAATCTCTTATCTGCATCTTATTAGATTGTCATTAAATGGTAGTTACAAAACACAACAAAATACTTATCTCAAAGGAACTGTCAGAAATTATATTATAAAATGTAATGATATATGGTTTGGGAAATAATTCGATAATATGTATAATGTACTTAACACAATATCTAGGACATAAAAGCAATGAGTAAATGGAGTCTAATCAATTTTCACAGTGAAAAGTCATAAATACCAAAATATATAAGGTAAATAATTTAGCCTATAATCATCAATAACTGTAAATAAAATAGTGAGATACATAAATATTTCAAAAGTTTTAAACGTAAACATTTCAATTATAATTTGAAAAAACTGGAGCTAAGATATTTCACTATTGTCATAAAATTCATATTTGTAAAAAGTTCCCAAAATTATGAAAAAGCTTAAAATATTACAATTATAAGAGCAAATGATGTTCAAGTGAGATTTAAAATACATTCTATGAAGAATTTTATGGAAAGCAGGTCTATCAAATGAAATAGAAACAATCATGAAAATAAAGAAAGAATTTCTTTAACTAAAAACAAAATTCTCATATGTGTAGGTAAGGCAATCAATACAAAACTCAAAGACAAGCCATACCTAAATGTATCAGTGAAAACAAAATTCTACATGCATGGAAGAGAGGGCAAGAGGAGAGAAAAGTATCTTCAAAAGAAGCAAAACTCAACTGGACTGAAAAATTCTTTTATTTAAATTGCCTGACCCAAGGAGAATATTTAGAGGATTTTAAGAGATAATTGAAGAATTCTCTACCAAGATACTCATGAAAATACTTAATGACAATGGGGAATATTTTACTCTGCTGTGGATATAGTTGCTTGGAGTCAGACCTGACTTAGCATCACCTAAAAACAACACTCCCCAACACTGTGCCATGCCCCTCCCTATTGCCAGTGCTTCATAGGGTTTTCAATGGCTGACTGTTTCAGGAGTGGGTTACTGGGTCCTTCTCCCAAGCGTATAGCACCCAGTGTTCCCAGACAGTTTCCCATCCGAGGACTAACCAGGCCTGACCTATTTAATTTCCAAGATCAGACCACTCTGAAAGATGGCTGCTTACTCTGCACATACAACTAAATAGAGCCATTGGATATTGAACCCTAAACTCCCAAGATTATCAGCTACCAAAAGTAGGAAATGAGATCCAACTTAAACTATTCGGAATTAAACTCCTTATATATTGCCCAAAGAAAGCCCACAACACAATCCTGCATCAAACAAAAAGTATCAAAGAGCTTAAAAAACTTCCTAAGAAAGATGACCACAGAAAGGAATCAAATGTTAAGAAAATATATCTTTAATTCATAATGCTGGATAAATTCAACTCTAAAATTAACCTTAAAATTGGAGCAACTAACATAAGGAAGCAGGAATGCAACCTGTTTCTTAATTAAATGTTTGCATAAAACATTCAGATGTCATTATATCATAGTGACTTCTTTGAGAAAAATGGAAGAAATGCCATTACATGGCATGATCTGTTGGCATTAGGATTCCTGATTCACAACCAAGACAGAAATAAAACTCCATGGCTGCAGCCTTATGAAATCTATATGTTATGTAGCAAGAGCTAGCAATAGGAAAAATTCCAGTAGGTGAACACAACAAGGTTTTTCTTGCCTGTGACATCAAATAATTTGTCAGATTTGATTTTTTAGGACAATTAATATTTGACTTAGCATCAGGTAGTTATAACCAAAGGCTCATAATAACCTGTAGCACTAAATTTAGTCATGTTCATAACAAAGCTAATTATGCATTTTCTTTATGAAAAAAATGCTAAATTCTTCAAAATAATCTGATGAGTTGGATGGATATTAATTTTATGTTTGCAAGTGAAAACCTTTTTCTTCTTTTTTTGAAAATCTTTTCAGTGCTACAGAGTTGAACCCAAGGCCTCATGCATACTTTCCAAGCACTCTACCACTGGGCTGCCCCCTGGGCACATTTTTTACTTATCTTGAGACAGGGTCTCACTAAGTTTCATAGGCTGTCTCTGGTCTCAAATTTGCAATTCTCTTGCCTCCACCTCCTGAGTTACTGAGGTTACAGGCATGCACCAGTGACAACAGTGAAAACTTCAAATTCAGATAGGTCAATTGCCTGTTTTTAGACTAATAATATAACAACTCCAGTGTTATTGTAATAATAAATGTCTAAAATATCAATAGAATAATGTTAAATATAAAATTGTTCATAGATGAATTGAGCATTTGCTCTTCCTGAGATGAGTATGTGAAAATGTACCATTCTGCAAAGATATGAACAGAAATTGATAAATTTTATATGGGCCACAACATCAGGAGTCTTCTCTTATTCTCTCATTCATCAGACTGCACTGATATTTTTTCTTAAGCTTTCAGAGTGCCATATAGAAGAATGATTTTCAGATATAGGCCCAGATGAAATGGAAAATTACTTTGAGAGTTTTAGAAATGAATAGAGAAGTTATGGTTTAAAGAACTAACAATTACATTGAAAAGTTAAAATTCATGGGTCATATTGACCTGACATAAATATCGGATTCTGCTTCTCAAAGTTAGGACAAGTTCTTTACATACGGATTTTGTTAAAG
>VMDO01035820.1:0-15716 GCA_007922755.1 Pedetes capensis
TCTTAACAAAGTCGGAAGCTGAAGCTCAGAAAGGTTAAGCAACTTACCCAGAGTTACACAGCTGGTAAATTGCTAACGAGATGTGCCTTATCCATGTCTCTCTACTGCCTCTCAGTTACCGAGGCCCATTTGCAGTTTTGTGAAGGGCCAGCGATTTGATTTCTGCCTGCGGTAGTACGCAGTGCCCTTTGTTTCAAATACCTTATTTTCTATAGCTAAAAAACTACTTATCCCTCAAAACCCAGGTCAGCTATCCTCTGCGAAGCTTTTGGGCCTCATCCAAAGTCGTCTGGTTATCATGGCACCAGTGCTCATATTACTGACTCTGTCACTCCATTGTGCAGTGTTCTCCTCGCTGGTCCCCTGCCTGCCTCCCCAGCAGTGCTCACACCATCTGTTGGATTGAACGTTGTTGTTGTTGTTAGGCGCCTTCGAGAAATGAGAAGCAGGGTGTCTGAGAGGAAAGGACTCCTAAATTGGAGACGGTCAGGAGCCTGACTCTCACAACTACCAGGATTGCAACGTGTCTTTCTCCTCCAAACCTCATTTTCCTCTTTTGAAAAGCAGGGCGAGGCAGGCCTGTCATCCCAGTGAGTCTGGAGGCTGAAGCAGGAGGATCGAGAGTTTGAGGCCAGAGGCAGCCTGTGTAAGTTAGTAAGCCCCTGTCTCCAAATAGAAAGTAAATAGAAAATGCACTGGGGTGCAGGCCAGTGGTAGAGCATTTGCAAAGCATGTGCAAGGCCCTGGGTACAAAAAAAAAAGAAAGAAAGAAAGAAAGAAAAACAAAAATAACATCCCCATCCTTGCAAGGCAGTTGTGAAGGCTATATGTGGGTAAAACCCTTAGCTCAGAACCCAGCACTTAGTGAGTGCTCAGTTGACATTGCTCCTCTCTCCTCTCTTCTGACCTTCCCTTCTCTACAGAAGAATGACAAACTTCCGGGGCAAGGGGCATTTCTCACTCATGTCTTTGCTCCATTAGAGCCTAGCACAAGCTGGGACAGAAGTATTTCTTGTTGGAGCCTGCTCATAAACCAGTGAAGAGAGGCAGGGGTTTATGCACCCATTTTACAGATGAAGAAACTAAGGCCCTATGCAGAAAATGACCTGCCAAGGTCACAGAGATTAAATAGCATTAGAGCCAGCACCACAGCCTACATGTATTTCTTCTGCGAGGCATTTTTTCTCTGGCCCGATAACAGGTGTCCTAGGATGGCTTCCATCAACCTGCCCTCCCTGGGGCCATGCTCAGAGGGAGATGTTGAAAGAAAGTTCTATGCTTGAAAAACAATGGGCCACACAAAACTCTTCCGCATTTTTGGTGTTAATTCTGTTGCCCACCCTTGGCCTGGGTTGGGTTGGACAGCACTTGGGCTCTGGGGAAGGCAGATCCTGGCACTGAATCCCAGCTGGGCCACTTATTAGCTGGGAGATAAAATTAATAAGTGACAGAGTTAGGAGTTTCGCTTGACCTTTCGTTTTCCATACTTAGTAACAGCTGCCAACCAGACCCAGAACACCAGCAGTAGCATTAACACTGCCTGTCTCACAGCACCAGATGGGAACATTTGGCTCTCATCGTTTTTTGTTTTGTTTTGTTTTGTTTTGTTTTTACTTGGGGTTAAATCCAGGGCCTCACACACACACTTTGCAAATGCTCTACCACTGGGCTTTTGCATCCCAGCCCCTTTTTTACTTTTGATCTTGAGACAGGGTCTTGCTAAATTCCGCAGGCTGCCTCTGGCCTTGAACCTGTGATCCTCCTGCCTCTGCCTCCCAAGTTGTTGGGAGTACAGGTGTGAGTCACTGCGCCAGGCTGCTTTTGTCTTCCAGATAAGGAAACCGAGGCAGGGAGATGATAGGGGAACCATCCTGATGTGCAACAGTGGCATGACAGAGGCTGCAAACCCAGGCCACCCGGCTCCAGGTGCTGCTTTGCTTTGTGTTGAGGCTGGGCCAGAGTCCCAGGGAAAGGGCGTGGGAACAGCACCCACTCCTGCATCCATAGTTCACCCTGGTTCTTCAGAGGGGCCCCAAACCCGAGGCTTGGCCCTGGGAACAGTGTAGGCCCTCGCTGACCCACCGCCAGGAGGGGGCCTTGCCAGCAACAGGGCAGAGATGCCAGGATCTGGCCTGGCAGTGCTGGCCTCCCAACCCAGTCCTGACGCCGGCACAGTGGGGGCCGCCAGCAGGTCACCTGGTCCTTGAGCCTCTAGTGCTTCAGTGATGTGGAGGTGACAGTGAGGGGCTGGAGTTAGGCATGACTGCCCTCCTCTGTTCGGCCGCACGGCCGGTGGTGATCTTGGGGGATGCTACATATTTCGGACATGTAGTCAGGAGAGATCAATCCCTGGAGAAGGACATCATGTTTGGGAGAGTGGCAGGTCAATGCAAAAGAGAAAAACCCTCCACCAGATGGATTGACACAGTGTCTGCCACAATGGGCTTAAACATAAATAAGATCGTTTGCCTGGCACAGAATCGGCAAGTGTTTCGATCTGCTGTACATAGGGTCGCTATGAGTCGGACTCAACTCGACGGCACCTAACAACAACAACTGCTGTAGCAGAGGGCCTCTCTCCCACCCTGCCCAGCCCAGGCTCCCTGCAGGGCAGTCAGCAATCCTTGCTTGTCCTGTCCAGGCATGAGAGGCATGTGGACACACACGCTCACACGCACACAAACACACGCACACACAAACACACACACACCTGCATAAACACTCACTACACAAGCGCACGCACGCGCGCTCACACACTCGCACACACGATCTTGGTTCAGGTCCCCCCCAGCAGGTCAAGGACTCAAGTTCAAGCGGCCCATCTGAGAGGTGTCCCAGAAAGCAGTAGCGGGGAGAGAAGTGGGACAGGGAGGGAAGGCGCTGGATGTGCGCCGTGTATGTGGAAGGCAGCCTGCACTGTGGGCACCCGGCTCCGCCCTGCGGGGAATCGGGGCAGAAGGTCAGACCCTGTCTTGGAGCTGAGTTTCCCGAGCACGCTTGTCAGCCTGTGGGCGACGCTGCTCCTCCGGACATCAGGGCACTGCAGGTCCGTTTGTGGCCGGGGTGGGACAGACCCCAGAGGCCAGAGCAGACTCCCAGGGAAGGGCTCTGGGCCGTGTTGAAAACAGCTGCTGCGGAGCAGGCTTGGAAGAAATGCAGATTCCCTGGGCCTTCTCTGGAGATCTGCTGCGCAGGCCTGGGGGAGGCTTGAGAGTCTGCATGTTTAACAGGCTCCGAAAGGAGCACCAGGGCTGGGATTTAGCTCAGTTGGTAGAGAACTGCGCTGCAGTCTCTGAGGTCCTGAGTTCGATTCCCAGCACCACAAAAACGGGAGAAGGACGTGGCAATCCACTCCCGAGCAATCCCGAAACAATCAGCCATTGAAAACCCTATGAGGGTCTCTATGAGTCAGACAGGACTCGATGGCACCTAACAACAACACCAACAAAGGAGCACCTGGGGCCCTGGTCTGCAGAGCGAAAGAGAGCGAGAGCGTCATGCATACGCGTATGCGCGCGCGCACTCAGAGGCGCGCGCGCACTCAGAGACATGCGCGCTCGCGCGGCCTAGCCCTCTGGCGCAGGCTGTCCATCATCTCCTTTAAACACAGCCCCAGTGTTATCTCCCAGGGGCCCCTAGGAACACTTGGTGGCACGGCCCTGGGACTCTTCCACCCTTTCTGCCCGCTGAGCTTTTGCTCCCGCTGTCTGTGGCTGGAACAGCTTTCTCTGACACTTCCGCCTGTCAGCAGCACCCCTCTAGCAGTTTCAATGGCTTCTCTTATTTTTTTCTGCCTTCCCCCATCCTATCTGCTTGCTAGCGCTGGCTCTCCCTCCCCACCCCTAGCCCCTTATCTGGGCCTCTCTAACAGCGCTCAGGGCTGCCTACCTTGTGTCCCTTGGAGATAAGTGCATGTTTTATCCTCTTAAGAACAACCTACAAACCACTTTGTCAAAGAAGGTCTCTCCATTTTCAAAACGACCCTTGGAGTTTGGGAGTCAGGTGGTATTATTAGCTCTGATTTGCCCATGAGGCTCAGAGAGGTTGAGTAAGTGGCCCAAGGCCACACAACTGGAAAGTGTTGGTGTCAGAGCTGGACTATGGGTCTTCTAGGTAGAAATTCTGTGCTCTGCCTCCCCTGCGGCCTCCTCCTACTCACCATCAGCTCTTGATGGCAGGGACCCGGCGCACCTTTACTCAAGACTTGTTGGCTGAGCAGACTGGTTGGGGTGGGGGACAAAATCCTCTCTGAGTCGTTTCTAGAGCAAGCTCTTCTGGGAAGGCTCAGCCTTGGGCTGACACAAAGCTGTAAGTGTGGCCTCTGAAAACCCAGAAGTTGCTAAGACTCTCAACTCCTGTTGGGGCCCTGATCGCCCTTACCCAGGCTGTGCTCAGTCTTGGACCAGCATCCTCGAGCCGTTGTCTTCCCCGGCCAGAGACGGAGAAGCCTCACTGTCACCTGACCTCTCAAGGTGGCCTCCATCATCTACCCTGAGTCACAGGCCCATCCGCTCAGCTCCATCCTAGGAAATGAGCAGTTGCTTCTGATGAGCAAACCCCCACTGCCTCCCCAGGACTGCGGGCAGCCGCTCTTCTGTGGCAAGGAGCAAAGAGGCCTAGGGACGGTGAAGAGGAGCAAGGCAAAGAAGGGGTGGTGGCAGATGGCTGAGGGGCCATGCTTCCTGCCGAGATGAGTTGTTGACTGCAATGTCTGGGTGGAGGGGGCCCCCACTCAGGGTCCTGGGAGAGGCGGAGAGCCGCGAGGTCTGGTCTATCACTCAGCTCCCTGAGCCTCTGGCCGCCTGTGTGCCCTGCTTCCTGGAGCAGAGGTCCCACGAGCCAGGTGAAATAATGGCTATGAAGGTAGTGTGCAAGGCACAAAGCCCCGTACGATAGGCAGCATTGTGATTTTTACCTTACAAATGGGGAAACTGCCTTTCACAGAAGTGACCGGAGACAGGGAGCTGGTTCACATCCCCATTTGTTGTTGTTGTTAGGTGCCGTCGAGTCGGTATCTGATTCGTAGCAACCCTTCATACAACAGGCTTAACACTATTGTCAGTGCTTCTCTGCTGTTCATAGGGTTTTCAATGGCAGATTGATTTTTGGGAGTGGGTTGCCAGGTCCTTCTCCCAAGCCTGCAGTACCTGGTGTTCCCAGGTTGTCTCCCATCCAAGTACTAACCAGGCCCAACCCTGCTTAGCTTCTGAGATCTGATGGGATCAGATGCCGCAGGGCTATGGCTACAGACCTCACATCCCCATATGCCCTGGAAATTCTTCAGCACCTGAAGGCTCCCAGCTTCTCCATGCTGACATGGGATGGAGACCTGGAACCAGAGGCAAGAGTTCTGGGTTCTCGCTCCAGCTCTGACACTAGCTTACTGTGCAGCCTTGAGCAAGTTACACCATATCTCTGGACTTTAATGTCTTCATTTTTATTCCACAAAGAGCGTTCACCACCTGTTTCTCTGTACATCCCTTGGCCCCTCGAGCTCCTTCACTAGCAGGGCTTCAGTGACCAGGATCACCTCTGACCTCCAGGCCACATCTCCAGCCCACTCAACTTCCTGGCCCAAGAGCCTGCTGTCTGTTTACAAACCTCCCACACTGAATGACTTCCCAAAGGAACACAGGTCTTTTCCCCCCGGGCTGGAGCCTCCTCCTGTATTTCTTGTTTTAAGAAATGGTGCCACCTTATGCAACTCTGCCACGTGACAGGCGCTGAGGAAACTGAGGCCCAGAGAGGGTAAGAGACTTGCCCAGTGGGTCGGAAGAACAATACTTGTGAGAGCTCGCCTCGCTGACTTGGGACCAGGTGTGCCTCCCTGCCTTTTTCCATTGGATTGGGAAATGCCTGGGAAATGTTGCCATCAGTCTCTTGAGGCAGGTCTAAGGTAATCAGGATAAGCTAGGCTCTGGCTCAGTAACAATAAGACCCAGCAGCTCGGTGGCTCAGTGCGGATGATTTCTTGTGCGTGGAAGGTTCTTCATGGGCTGAGTAGCTGTATTAGCTAGGATTCTCCAGAAACAGAACCAATGGGAGAGACGTATGCAAATGATGTGTAAAGAGAGCTGCTGTCTGGTGTTGGCTCACGGGATAATGGAGGCTGAAAAGTCCCACAATCTTGTGTCTGAAATGGGAGACCCAGGAAGGCCTTGGTGTAGTTTGAAGGCTGAGAAGGAGAGCTGATGGTGTCGATTCCAGCCTGAGCCTGGTAACCCAAGGATCAGGAACACCCGAGACCGGAGGCTGAGGTCCCAGCCCAAGCATCAGCCAGAGAAGGGGTGAATTCTCCCTTCCTCTCTCCACCTTTGTGCTCTATCTGGGTGCTCAGGGAGTGCAAGGTGCTTTACTCAGTCCACCAATTCAAATGTGCTGGGGCTTAGCTCAGTTGGTAGAGTGCTGCTCTGCACTCTCTGAGGACCCAGGTTCGATCTCCAGCACTGCAAAAATAGGAGAAGAATGTGACAGTCCACTCTCAAAACAATCCCGAAGCAATCAACCACTGAAAACCCTATGAGGGTCGTTATGAGTTGGACCTGACTCAAAGGCAACTAACAACAACAGTCAATTCAAATGTCATTCTTTTCAGAAATCCCTTCACAGACATGCCCAGAAATAGTGATTCACCAGGTACTTGGGCATCCCAGTCAAACTGACACGTAAAATTAACAATCATGGCAGCCTCCTTTATCCTGATGGATACACCATGAGAAATCCACACACTCCAAGTGCACCATGACAGGTGACAAGACTGCTGCAGGAGGGAGCTGTCTCTTCACTTCTGTCAGGACCCTATGGGCTATGGTCCCAACCCTTTCCCAAGGGAGACTGGGAGCAGCAGTGGGCTAGTGCAAAGATATTCTGTTAGTGTTGATTATCGCTGCTACAGATATTGACCCACCATGGTGGTGTTGTTGGTAGGTGCCGTTGAGTTGGGATTGACTCATAATAACCCTATGTACAACAGATGAAACCCTCCACAATACTGTGCCATGCCTGGCAGGCACTATTGTCAGGCCTCCTCTGCTCTTCATGAGGCTTTTAATGGCAGATTGTTTTTTGGAGGGAGTGGGCTGCCAGGTCCTTCTCCCAACTGACCTACCATACCAGGAGAGATGAAAGCCATTGGGAGAAAAATGCCTCTGTCCTCAAGAGAGGGACCAGCCCTGGGGGCACAGGGGGGTGGAGCTTCAGAGAACATCTTCACAGGGGAGGAGGAGGGGGCAGGTGCCCAGATGCAGGGGCAGGCCAGGAGCCTGGGGTGTGCGGGTGGGTGCGGCTAGGAGTCAGACCTGCTGGGGGCCCCAGCTCTGCAGAAAGACCTCAGGGCTTTGCTGTATTTCAAGTGCCGGGCCCAGGAGGCAGAATCTGACCGGGCCTGTTCCATATGTCACAGGCCCAGTGCCGGGAGCTATTTTGATTAAATTTGGGAGCATAATTGCAGGGTTTGTGCTGCGGTCTCATTATGGCTTTTTTAATCTTGTTAACCTCTCCTCCGCATCTCCCAACCCCCCTTCCCTTCTCTCCACAACCACAGGCTGCGGCCTTAAAACAATACCAGGAATATTTTCCGTCTCTCTGTCATGGCTTCTCCTCCTCCGTCAGATTGGATCCTGAAGGGAAGATGGAGTGAAGAAAGGAAGGCGGGGAGAGTGGTTTAGTGACCCGGGGTGTCTTGTAGGTCAGTTCCCAGGCACCCAGCAGGCTGTGTGGTGCTGTGAGGGACACACAGTGGTTTCTGGCCTGGTTTTAGCAATTGTTGTTGTTGTTAGGTGCCGTGGAGTTGGTATACAACTCATAGCAACCCTCATAGGGTTTTCAATGGCTGACTGTTTCGGGATTGCCTTGGGAGTGGGTTGCCAGGTCCTTCTCCCATTTTTGCGGTGCTGGGAATTGAACTTGGGACCTCAGAGACTGCAGCGCAGCGCTCTGCCAACTGAGCTAAATCCTAGCCCATATTAGCAATAGGAGCTCCCTAAACAAGGCTTGGTCTGGCAATCCACTCCCAAGGCAATCCGGAAACAGTCAGCCATTGAAAACCCTATGAGGGTCGCTATGAGTCGGATACCAACTCCACGGCACCTAACAACAACAACAAACAAGGCTCACATCCCTCATTTAGCCACAGAAATGGAAAATCCAGGTTAATGATACTGTTGTGAGTGGAGATGGGGCTTCAGGAGTCAGAGGCAGTCAAGAGGAGGGAAACCTGGGTAGCCTCGGCTGGACGTGGTGATATGGAAGGTTGGGACAAAGCAGAGAGCAAGTGTGAGCTTGGCACGGGCAACGATACAGAGCTGTGAACTGTGACACAAATTCCATTAGTCAGCATGGGCCTGGCTTGATGCAGTAACAAGTAAGCCCACAGCTCAGTGGCTTCACACAGTAATGAGTGAGTCCTTGTTCGTCAAAAGTCCATCACAGGTTGGGTGCTGAGGGATGGCTGTGGCGGGTGGTGGAGGGGAAGGGATAGATTGGAAAGATGGTTGGTCTTGTGCCAGCGGAGGGCATGCTGGCAGGTGAGACCAGTATTACAGGGTGTAGTAGGGTGGTGAGGCTCTTCTGATCTCAGCCCAGCATGGCCCCAGTGGTATGGGCAGATGCTAGGCTGTGAGCTCCCTGGCGGCTGAGGCGAGAGAGGGAAGTGTGGGGGAGCCAGGGGTGTTTTTGCACAGACGAAAGCAGGCCTGGGCTGCCAGGGGAAGTGGAGAGCAGACTAGGGTGCAGAGGGTGGGCTCTGTATACCCCATCCCTTGGGCTGTCCTCACCCAGCTGCCCTCTTTCAGCTTCTCCTCCTACTCTGTATTTTCCATCGCCTTCTTCAGTCCTGAGTCCTCCTAACTGCCCCTCCCCAGGTCTCCCTCTCCAGGATCACAGCATAGCCAGCCATCCAGACACCCGAGTCAGAATGTTGGCCCCAGTGGCCTTTCCTCCTGTCCTTTCCCTGTCTAAACATCCTATCTTCTCCCTCCTGGACTGCATCCTTCCTTGGCTGCCCTGGTCCTCTGCTCTCTGCTGGCCCATGGGCGTCACCCCCTCACCGGCCTCCCGGTGGCTGTCCTTGCACCTCCTCCCCTGGCTCCTGGTGCTGTAGCCATGGTGATTTAATTCCTAGAATCTCTTTGTAGGTCTCCCTGCTTAGTCCTTTTGCTGACACCTTGCCAAGGGCCTGAGGTCAGTCACTGGGCACCTCGTCTCCAGCCCCTGAAGCCCAGCGAGCTTGGTCCTGTGAACACATCATGTCTTCAGGAGGCTGGGAGCCTGCTGCCTGTCTTTAACTGCTGTCCAGGCCGGGCTCAGGTGCCACGTCATTCAGGAAGGTCCCCAGGGCTCAGAGCAAAGGCAACCGCCCATCTCTTCAGCGCTTTGTAAGAGAGACCACTGTCCAGCCTACAGCGTCACGAGCTACACCGGTTCCTCCGCTCCATGAGCTGAGAGCTCCTTATCAGCAGAGCCATCTCATCATGGTCCCCGTGCTGCCCTGGCCACACAGCCGGCATGCACACGGGTCCCATCAGAGCCCCATCACCTCTCAGTGAGGGGGTGGATGGAGGGAGGAAAGGGAGGGTTTGGGCTGGGCTTGCTGAGGGAGCCAGCGGGCCAAATGCTGGGGCACAGCTGGGGCCAAGCCTGTGTGGTGGAGCAAGTGCCTGGGGGATGCTTCCAGGCATCAGGCACGCTGCCGGCCAGGGGGTCTCCCTGCCTGAGGACAGAGAGCCCCGATGGACGGCCAGGGGACCATGAGCCAACATAAGCATGCACGCCATCTCCTGCCAAGGTCTCCCTCACATGGAGGGAGGGGACATGGCAGCCGCCGGGCCAGCTGTGGGAAAGGTGCTCTTTCCCAGGGCTGTCCTGGCAGCGAGGGGCTGTGTCTCAACAGCCAGCTTGGGCAACACTGGTTGGGTTTGTCATGGCCTGGGAGGTCAAAGGGCATGCCTTGGAGCACATGGACGAGGGCCAGCTAGGTCACAGTCCCCACTCTGTACCAGAATGTTCATGTTGTCCATGGGGCCTGCTCTGTCCATCAAGGCCTTCACCTCCCACGCAGCTGAGAAGCTGTCCTCTGCATTCTTTGTTTTTTCTCTTTTCTTTTCTTTCTTTTTTTTTTTTTTTTTTTTGGTGGTACTGGAGTTGAACCCAGGGCCTTGTGCTTGTGTGCTTTGCAAGTGCTGGAGCACTGAGCTGCACCTCCAGCCACCCCACCCCCCCTTTTTTTAACTTTTTGAGACAGTGTCTCGCTAAGTTACACAGACTGCCTCTGGTCTCGAACTTGCGATCTTCCTGCTTCTGCCTCCAGAGTCGCTGGGATTACAGGCGTGCGCCACTGCGCCCACCTTGTCCTCTGTGTTCAACCAGAGTATCTGGAGGCCCTGGTGCCCAGCCAGGCCTTTCCTCCCTCAAGGCCTTTTTCCCAGGAAGGTGTTTAGGACGCCCTCCACCCCCACCACACTCCCTCCCGGTCAGCACTGGGACACTCAGGTCTGCTCCGCCCAGCTGGGCTCTCTCCAGAGGCCGCCCAAGGGCACGCAGATCTGCTGCTTGCTTTATACTTTCCTGAGACTGAGCTGGGCATATGGCAGGATGACCACCGAACTGGGAGTCAGGACCCCTGGGCCCTGGGCCTGGCTCTGTGAGAGCCTCCGGTGAGCCACTGTCCTCACTGGGTCCTGGGCCTCTCTGATCAGGAGGACAGAGATTTCAGGCCCAGTGGGTGGAGATTTGGGCGTAGTGTTCTCAAAAGGCCCGGTGAGCCGTTCTTCAGCTCTGGGCCCAAGGTGCTGCCGGGAAAGACTTAGCCATAGTCAGCTGAGGTGAAGAATAAGTGTGCTGCCATGTTTATCGAGACTAACGGTTGCTGACTAAAGAGACTAGCATTGAAACTAATGTGCCCCTGCTTTGCCTGCTGAGGCTAATTTCCCCCATGTTGGCCTCTCAAGGAGTTCCTTGTTGTTAGGTGCCACTGAGTTGAGTCCGACACATAGCGACCCTCATAGGGTTTTCCATGGCTGATTGTTTCGGGATTGCCTCAGGAGTGGATTACCACGTCATTCTCCCATTTTTGCAGTGCTGGGAATTGAACTTGGGACTTCAGAGACTGCAGAGCAGTGCTCCACCAACTGAGCTAGTTGGTAGGCAGGTATGTGAAAGAGATAGAACCTCAGAGGCAGCCTTATTTTATAACAACCGGCTCTTGAGATAATGAACCCAGTGCAGTGAGAAAGGCATTAAGGTCTCCTAACCCCCTACTCATCTCTTAAATGCCACCTAACACCGGCACAATGCCAATCAAATTTCAGCATGACTTTCAGAGGGAACAAGCTAAATCCCAGCTGCGGAGTTCCTAGCGAAGAAAACTGAGGCTCACAGGGGACAAGGCCCAAGACCTTCAAAAGAGTTGGTGGGTTGGGGCCCCCTACCCTGCCTCCTAAATGGTTCTGCTTTTCCCACGACTTACTGGTTGTGCGCTAAGGCTGACGATTGGCTCAAGCTGTTTGTCACCCACCTCCTGAATTTAAACTCGGCCTGTCGGAGTTGAAAGACTGCGCCGTGTCCCTGGGCCTGCTCCTCATTCCCCGGCCTCCTGCTCCGGCAGGGTGTGCACAGTTACATGTGTAGGGTTTGGCTCCCCATCCCAACTGCAGCCTCTTGGAGGCCAGAGGCCGGGTCTCAGTCCTCTGCCCAGCACAGCCCTGGGCACAGCGGCTTCCCCAAAATGATGGCAGTTAGAGTGAGTGGTGGGTGGAGTGATACCACATGGGGGGCGGGGGGTGTTTCCGCAATCCACTGATGAGATGGTTTCTGACCAAGCCTGGGAGGCAGGGGTAGAGGCAGCCCACCTCCCCTGCACCGCATCGCTCCTAATGGGCCGCGTCCTCAGCTGCCCAGAGAGATGTTTGTTCCACACAGACCCAACAGGAGAAGGCTGTGGACGCAGCAATGAGTGAGTAATTAGCCGCTAATTAATTTGCATTTCACAAGAGAGTCAGGGATGTTAGAGGGGAAAAAAGCTCCAAAGATTAAAAGGCCTCGTGGAGGAGGGAAATCTGGGACAGGCAGCCATGGAGCAGACGGCGCTGAGGAGGGAATGGCAGGTGAAGCAGGTGGCGCTGGGGGTGTGGGGGGAGCAGGTGTGGATACGGCCGAGGGAGGGCAGAAAGGCCGTGGGTCCCTGCAGGGCCCGCAACTGCTCCACACAGCGGCGACAGCGGCCCACCAAGGACGTGGTCCATGGTACTTTTCATCTGTGTTTGGAACGGGGGAGGGAGACAGAAGAGGCCAAGACTCCTCTGACTTTAGAGCAGAGGTCAGCAAATGGTTTCTGCAAAGGGCCACAAAGCCAATATTTTAGGCTTTGCAAGACACAGCCTCTGTCACAGTTTTCCTTGGATGCAAAAGCCATCTGAGTTCTAGATCCGTACCAAAACAAATCTCCTTGGCCTCCGCTCTAGAGCTCACTTCTCAAAATGGAATGTGGGGCCCAAGAGAGAGTCTGCATTTCTTACAAGTTCCTGGGAGAACCTGGTACCTGCTTGAGTGTGGTGGGTCTGTGGTCGCTGCATTGGGTGGGCTGGCAGGAAGCAAGCCATCCAGGGACACCTGAAGGCTTTGATGGAAGATGCTTCTCTTGCTTGCAGAACACAATGGTGACAAGCGGCCCACACGCTGCTGAAAGCCCACTTGAAGGAGGCCTCGCTGGCCACCCGTAAGGGAGTGTGGCAGGTGGGTGGCCAGCAGCTGATGGCTGCCTCAGCGTCTGCCCCAGCCGCTGACACCTGCCTTGTTGGAGCAGCCCACACCGGATGATTGAGCAAGATGGGGGTGTGTCTTCATCTGTTTGCTGTTGCTATCACAGAATACCTGAGACTGGACAATTTATAAAGAAAAGTTTACCTAGGTCATAGTTCTGGAATCTGGAGATTCCACGTTTGGCAAGGGCCTCCTGCTGAGTCATAGCACGGTAGAAAGGTGGAAGGGCAGGCAGGTATGTGAAAGAGACAGAACCTCAGAGGCAGCCTTCTTTTATAACAACTGGCTCTTGAGAAAATGAACCCAGTGCAGTGAGAAAGGCCTTAAGCTACTCAGGCTGGGATTTAGCTCAGTTGGTAGAGCACTGCTCTGCAGTCTCTGAAGTCCTGAGTTAGATTCCCAGAACCCCAAAATGGGAGAAGGACGTGGCAACCCACTCCCAAGGCAATCCTGAAACAGTCATCCATTGAAAACCCTATGAGGGTCGCTATGAGTTGGACAGACTCGACGGCACCTAACAACAACAACACCAACAACCCCCTACTCATCTCTTAAAGGCCCACCTCCTAACACCGGCACAATGCCAATCAAATTTCAGCATGACTTTCAGAGGGAACAAGCTACATCCAATCCACAGTGGGGTGTAGAGTCCTGATTACTTCACTGGACACAGGACAACTCCCTGGCCCAGGGGCTGAGGCTTCGTCAGGCCCGCATTGCAATCCACCTGCCATGCCCCTCCGCCCAATCCAGTTTCTTCTACTTTAATTCATTGGGGTGGAGCCTTAGTAAACCTCTGGCACCCCAAACTCTTAGTTTGCTCCCATGGAACCCCACCTGCAGCACAGGTCACAGGAAGACACTCCAACTGGGGTAGTGGTGACCCCAGGAGGGTGCTTGGCCGTAGCACGACTTCCCCTGGGGTAACCCATGGCAAGCAGGGGGCCCCCTCCCTGCCCCCTCCTAAGCCTCCCAGGGTCCTGGCATGGCTAGGAGGAAGCGGGCAGATGGAAGAGGGAGGCCTGGGGTTCAGGGACCTGCAGACCAGGGTCTGGCCTTGGCCAAGGCCCTGGCTCTCTGTGAGTCTTCAAGTAGGTCACCTCTGCTCTCTGAGTCTCCTTCCCTTCCGAGTGAAATGGGCCAGCCTGTGTTCTCTGGGATAGCGGTAGCAAATTATCACAAACTGGGTGGCTTAAAACAACAGACATCTATCTGCCCAGAGTTCTGGAGGTTGGAAGGCCAAAATCAATGCTGTTGGGCTGAAACCAGGGTGTCTGCCCACAGATCTGAGTTTCTCCCAGGGGCTCCAAGGGAGAATCCATGCCTTGCTTCCTTGGGATCTTGGTGGGTGCAGAGAACCCTCGGCTTGAGGACCTGTCCCTCCGGATTTTCAACACCGGGATCTCTAAATCTACCTGACTCCACGTCACCGTCTCCTCTGGTGTCTGCCTCTCGAATTTCCCCTCCCTGTCCCTTATGGGGTCACTTTTTTTTTTTTCCGGTACTGGGGGTGAACTCAGGGCCTCACGCTTGCATGCTCTGCAAGTGCTGGACCACTGAGCTGTATCTCCAGTCCAATTTTTTTTTTTTTTTTTTTTACTTTTTTGAGATGGTCTTGCTAAATTACACAGACTGCCTCCGGTCTCGAACTTGTGATCCTCCTGCCTCCGCCTCCTGAGCGGCTGGGATTACAGGCGTGCACCACCGCACCCGGTTGGGGTCACTTGTGATTGCGTTGTTGTTGTTGTTGTTAGGTGCCGTCGAGTCGGTATCCAACTCATAGAGACCCTCATAGGGTTTTCAATGGCTGACTGTTTCGGGATTGCCTTGGGAGTGGATTGCCAGGTCCTTCTCCCATTTTTGCAGTGCTGAGAATTGAACTCAGGACCTCAGAGACTGCAGCGCAGCGCTCTACCAACTGAGCTAAATCCCAGCCCTGTGATTGCATTAGGGCTCACCTAATAATCCTGAATCACCTCCCCATTGCAAGTCCCTTAACTTAACCACACCCACAAAGACCCTTTCTCCAGATGAGGCCACATTTGCAGGCTCCAAGATGGAGGCTGTTTGCTCTGGGGGCCATAGTTCCATCCACTCCTGCTGCCCATTGTCCCCTTCGCAGGTTCTCGGCTCCCTTCCTGGGCTGCAGTTCCATTTGCTTGCGGATCTCAGATGACCTGGTTGTGCCGATGCTATTTGCAATGTATGTTAGTGAAATATCCAGCTGTTCTGCTTGCACTGCCCCTTTCATCAGCAAGTGCCGCTCTAACTAACGTTGGCAGAGCATGTGCGATAGGCTCGGTGTTTCTCTTGCATCATATCATTTGCCCCTGCCCGAGGAGGTAAGCACTGTCATAATCCCCACTGCACAGATAAGGAAACCAGGGGCAGAGAAGTTAAGCAATGTGCTCAGGGCCCATGAGGAGCTGTGGGATTCCCCCTCCGGTGGTCTGACTGAGAGACTCTTCCCCTATCGTATTTTGTCTCCCTGGCATAAATACGGGTTCTCTGTGAAACTCCTTACAAAGTTCAGTCCCTTTTGAACTTTGGAGCAGACGCTTATCAGATCCTACAAATTGCACACAGAGCCCAGGAAAGTCTGTTCTGGAAAGCTGAAAATCTAATTACAAGAGCCTGGGAAAGCAGCTGCTTTGGGGCTGCATCTGTGACCTCTGCCATCAAACACAGCCCAGGCAAGGAAGAGGGGACGTGCCCTCTACCTGCCTGTTTTATAGCATATCTCGGTGGCTCCTTATTATTCTTCCCACTCTGAGTTATTTGGGACTTTGGATATCAGCCCTTGTTCCTGCAGAGTGAATGGGTTAGACGTCTTGGCTGAGCTATTTATTCAGTGCTTCTTCAAGCTAAAGGAGTACCTCAACGCTCAAACATTGCTCTGTGCTTAAACATTGAGGTCCTTGACCAACATTTTCTTTCATCCTTCCTCTTCCCTCCCCCTC
>VMDO01035821.1:0-15719 GCA_007922755.1 Pedetes capensis
AGAGAGAGGAGAGAGAGAGAGAGGAAGAAAGGAAGGAAGGAGGGAGGGAAAATTATTAGAATATTAGGGCCTTTGGAAAGAATAGGTTGGAAAGATGAGTGGAACTGTTGGGAGAAGATGCCAGATTAGAGGAAGGTAGAAAGGAAAGGGATGATCAGAAAGTAAAAATCATGTGAATCACGTATTCTATGAATCTTACTTGGAAAGAAGTTGAGAAACTGGTCAAGAATTTAAAAATTCAATATGATTTTGTTATTAGTTTGTTAGTTTATTTTACATAAATGAGCTCTGAACCTGTTTGAAGACAGAAGTTAAGGAATGAACTTATGGAACAAAAGATGAAGGAAGGAAGGAGCAATGACATATAAGCATTTACTTGTTATGTGTACAATTTGCAGATATTTCTGTACCTTAATCCAAATTTTAAAAAGCCCAATGGTGGAACTGTAGGAAATAGGACAACCAGTTTGAAAGAGTGGGACTCATGAAATTGCCTTAAATTAAAAATCTATTTCTCTTCTTCAAACCAGTTCCTCCAGGTACAGTTACTCAGGTTTGCTATTCACTTGAAAGAGATGTGTTGATTTGAGGTGTGTGGGTGGGGAGGAAAGCAGGGAAAGTTGCCATAGGTGACCTAGTTCTTAATAAAATAGTGTTTGTCTCTGGACACAATTAATATCTGAAAAAAAATGATTTACATTGTCCCAATGGGCTCCAGTTTCTTGGGAGTAATTCAGTTCATTCTAAATGCCACAGAGACCAAAGTATAGTAGTTCAATTTTGGGGAAGCCCTACTATACATAAACTTGTTGAAGGTTGGGTTAAAATGAGGAGGGGTAACTGGAGTCTTTCTACATGGATTTCTAACGATATACTCTTGTTGGATAGCTCCATCAGGAACAGGACATAGATTTCATCCTTAGTCACCTTTGAAGTGCCAAAGAAGATTTATAAAAATCTCTTGTTGACCCTATGCAAGTCTCAGATTCAAGCTCACAGTCCTCTAACCCATAATTATTCAGTACTGTCTGTACTCATGTGCTTTATGAGTTAACTGAAAATGAAGCACAGAGCTTGTCTTTCTGATCTTCACCTGTGTCTTGTCTCTTCTGTAACCCTTACTTCAAACCTGGAAATATGCCACTACAGGACAAGAGGAATGAGTCACTGAAGGCCAGTAACATGACTGAATCCATGTGAAGTCTCTTATTTTCTATACATCCTAAATTTTTGAACATCTTGAAAGCTAATTTTTCTTTCAGAAAAGAAAACATTAAGAACACTCAGGTTTAAAATTAGATTTTTATATGTTGTTATTGTTGATAGGTGCTGTCATGTCGTGTCCGACTCATAGTGACTCTCATAGGGTTTTCAATGGCTGATTGTTTCGGAATTGCTTTGGGATTGAATTGCCACGTCCTTCTCCCATTTCATTGTGCTCAGGATCAAACCTAGGGCCTTAGAGTGCAAAGAGCAGCACTCTACCAACTGAGCTAAATCCCATCCCTGCTATGATTTAGTAGCTAAGAACTAGAAAGTAGTCCACTGGAAAATGGAGAATCAGTTCACAGGTTTTCTTTTATTACTGAGCTTTAAGAAGATCATCTCCCAGAGCTAAGTCTTTGAGTGCTTTTCAAAGTGTAAACAAAGCTCATGCCAGTGTGGGGGAGTTCCTCAGCATGGTCTCCAGACAGAAATGGCTTCCTAATGAAGGTCAGGTGCTGGGCTAGGCAATGAGAGGAATCAGTTCTCCAGGGGAATCAAAGCCAAGTGGCTAGTCCAATGGTAACATGAAGGGATTGAGTGAGAGTCAGAAGGAGGTCACCACATTCCCATCAAGAGCCAAAGTAGGCCAGGGAAAGGGAACTCATGGCAGTGTGTTGCTGGTTAGCACTTGCCAAAGGAAACTTATAAACTGAACTCTGCTTTCATGCTGGGGTCTTCTGTTTTAACTTGCTTTAGAACAGAAAGAGAAATGAGGTTTGTTCCTTCAGGATGCCCTCTTTAACTATATAACATGGCTCTGTAATCTCAGTAACCACAGTAGAATACACTTTTGTAGGCTATAAATGGCAGATGTTTTAGTTGCTTTAAAAAAGTCTTAGTGTTTCAAACACCAATTTCTTACTTCCTCTATAAGAAATATTAGAATTTTTTGTTTTCTTATTTCTACTGAGACAAAATTTTCTCTATGCTTTGAATATTTATTTTATATATTTTTCCTTTTTAAAAGACACTAAAACTTATGCTAAAGCTCATATTAACCTAATTACTAAATAACACAATTTCTTTTCATTTTTTTCCTTTGCTAGGCTAACAGAAGTGTTCAGAATTCCACCAACACCCTACCAACTTCCAGTTCTTCTACTTGAACTTATTTATGGGTGAGAGAAAAGAGGTGAGTAAAGGCTCAGAGAGCACACCAGTGCCTAACTGAGGCTTGATTCCTGGCATTTTGCCACAGAATGAAAATGAGTTGACCCATCTCTGAGGGTAGTGCTGCCTGGCCCTTGTGTTGAAGAGGGTATAAATCATCAGTGAAATTGTGTTGAGGAATATAGTAGAGGATCCTGTGCTGGAAGAGAAAAGCATATGAACTTTTGAAAAATGTAAGCTTGACAAAGGAAAGGAGGATAGTGGAAAACAGAGAAACAGACTTGGAAATAATAATAATGAAGGCAAGAGAGTGATAGTAAAGAAGTGAAAAGTTAAGGGATAAAATGGATGACTCTGCCTGCCTGTGCCCTGCTTGACTCTGCTTTGTTCAGACCAGTTGATCTCTGGGAAACAGAGTTGGATAGTTCAGACCTCACATGCTCTAGAAGGTAGGATGTCTAAGGGTGTACAATTGGACCACAAAACTTGTGTCCTCATGGGCAACTGGTCAATTTTCACTGTGGTGGTGAACACCTCTCCAGTGTCCCTCACACTAGCCTTCTTTACATCTAAGAGCTTTTTATCCTCATATATGTCCGATATAAAATTGTGAAGGGCTCACTATTGCCAGGTGCCAACTATGAGACCAAAGCCCCATGAAATGTAATAAAGGGATCTCTGACCCTGCCTCAGTTATACAAGAAGAATCTTTAAAATCCAAACTTGCAATGTAAATGTGGTAGAGAACTTTAAGGAAGTGACTTCAGTCTGTGAAGTCTAAAACCCCATGTGGAAAGCTTTCTGTCATTGCATCAGCTAACATGATTATGTGTGATAGAACACAAAGTTTAGCCATACATGTTGTGACATTATAGCTCCACTCCACCATGTCTAAGAAATTCAAACCTTCTATTTCATCAGAAAAATTCAACCTAATTATGATATGGTTATTGCAATTTAAAAGGGAGAGAAATAGAAAACACTGAAACAGTATTTCATCTCCCTCTTTTGGCTGACTTCATGAGTAGACATGATAAAGTAGATCCTTCATTGTCAAGGCTTGAAAACTAATCATACCACTACTAATAAAGGAAGCTCTACAGCTAAACTCAATCTGTCAAGTACATGTTGGTTGAGAAAAAGAAGGAGAAATAAAGAAAGAAATAGGTCTTCAACTTAAGGCCTTTACAATGTTCCTTGGATCATGTTGACTACAACACTAAGTTTGACAAAAAGGCATTATTTCACTTGAAATTAAGAGATATGTTTTTTATTCTTCCTGAGAAAATTTCCTAGGATTCATTCTTTTATCCACCTCTTTTTGTTCCTAGATTTACTTAATTGATTTTGAGATGATGATCTTGATATTTATAGCATGCAGACCAATGATAGCGTTTTAATGAACTAAAAATAAATTTGTCTTTCACAAAACAGCATGGGCAAAACAAGAAATGGGGCAGCACAAATCATGGTAAATAAATGTAAGTGCTTATACTATTGGGGAAAAACAATGAGTCTAATATTCTCACTGTAGTAGTTTCACCAAAACAACAATGGACAACAAAGTTTAACTTAGGACTTGATTGTGAAGGGAGATCTAGAATTCTATTCCATGTTTAGACTTTGCTCAAAATGTAATAAACACCTGTTGAAGATTTATGAGCAGAAGATGACTTGAAAGTAACAATATTTGGTGGAAAATCATCATGAAAGTAGGGATATGGACAGAGTAGTTAAGAAAAAGATATAGATGTTAGAGGGATCAGGGGGTTTATTGTAATAGTCCAGGCAAGAAGCAATGTGACTTAGAGTGGTGACAGTGGGAATGGATTAGAGGAGATAGACAAAAACCTCATTATGCAAGATATTATAACAGGGCCTGTGGCATGAGAAGCTTCCAGTTTTCTCAATGTATGATGAAAGATTGATGCCTCCTCATATCTGTTCCCTATGGATCAGTTAACATGAACATACTGTGATGGTTAATCTTGACTGTCAACTTGATTGAATTGTGTGGCACCTAGAAATTAATAAGGCACATCTTTGGGTGTCTGTGAGGTCTATGGGGGTGTTTCCAGAGAGGATTGGCATGTGAAAAAGCCAACTGAGGGTGAAGACATGCCCTGGAGGCAGCACCTGGAGAGATAAACTTTGTCTCAGGCACCTCCCTGTCACATCTCTCTGCTTCCTGGTATCCATGAGGTAAGAAGCTTTGCTCAACCCCCTGCTCTTGTTACCATGATGTTCTGTGTCACTACAGGCCCTCAGCAATGAATCAAGCTGACCATGAACTAAAATTTCTGAGATCATGAGCCAAAATAAATCATTTCTCCTTGCAAAGTTGTTCTCATGTATTTATCACAGCAATGAAAAGTCTGACAAATACACATACTGTCAGGAAGAGCCTTGTGTGAATATTAACTATTCAAATGGAAAACCCCATTGCTTTTGGTAATTTTTGAGACTATAACTAAGAGCTTTGGTTATTAACAACAAATATGAACTAAATTGCTAATTAGGGAAATTCCATTCAATTTTTGGTGTGTCTGACAATGTTGCATTATTTATGCTAGAAAGAGTTTCTAGCTTAACTCATTTGGGGATTTTCTAGCTTAACTCATTTTGGGATTTTCTAGCTTAGCTCCTTTCAGGAGAGAGAAATAAGAATGTAGTCATTAGAAGAGTTTGTGGCATGCACACTCAAAGGGAAAGGTTGATCTAGGAAATAAAGTAAAATGTTAGACATCTGTTGTAATGTGTCTCAGGACACATGATCATTCCAAATTTATAGCTAATGCTTCCAGGAACTACAATAATATACCAAGTAAATAACAATTGGAGGATTTAAGCTCATAACAGAGTCTCCCATCCATAGGAGAGGGTGTGGATTGACTCATGAATTTCTGCGCTGCAAAAATAGGTCAGATACAAGCAGGGAGTGACTCCCATCTGCCCTCTTTGAGGTAGCTTATATTCATCAACTACCTATGTCTTCCTCTCATTTTTATTATCTAATCCCTTCCATTCTTCATTGACCAAATAATAGGTATTTGCCGAGGCCCTTTCATGTCCTCAGCTTTGTACATTATAGAGAAAGAGCGCATGATAGCAAATATGTGACATTGGAGACTGTCCCTCATGATCATCATGTTAACTGAGGGATTCTAGATAATATGCTGAGTTCTTTTTCCATTTTTTTAACATATGATTTATCTGTTTTAAAGGTTTGCAGGGACCTTATGTTCAATTAATTAAGTTGAAAAATAACAGCAATGAGTTTGGTCTTAGGTTTCATTGTAAAAGAAATGATCATCTAACTGTGTGTTCATTATACTAGCAAACATTTGGTCATGTCAACTGAAATAAACAGTCATTCCTCAAATACAAAATGAGAGAAAGAGAGCTGATACAGATTACATCCATCCAAATGGTCAAATCAGTGGTAGATAAAAACTTTTTTTATTAGAAAATTTTAATGTACACCTTAATGTGATTCATTCTGATATGCTTTTCATTGTGACATTTACATATATGCATTTTGTTGTACATTACACAGATAAGTTCCCCCTTACTCTCTTGTGCACTTTGTCCCCCAATGCCCCCAACAAAGACCTCTCTTCCATTGGCTTGTCCTTTTATGGTAATAATTTTCTATATATCCTTGGGTTCCAATTATGTTTGAGATAGAAGCTTATTCTGTAGTGAACTTTCTTTTTGCATTGCCAGTATTATTACATGAATTTTCTAGCCCATCTATATTTATACCATTCTTTGGTATTATTGGTGTTATTATAATTATTTCCAGGACTATTAAAGTTGGTTGTTCACACTGAGGTCACCCCCTCCCTCACTCCACATGCCTCTTTGTACCTCCTCTCCCCCTCTCCTCTCCCATGATTTCCTCCCTTTGCTAGATCTCTCCCTCCTTATTTTGTGTTCCCCAAATTGCCCCTTCTCCTCTAGGTCAACTTTAGGTTTTTTTTTTAACTTTTTGTTGTTGTTGTTGTTATATTCCGTCCTCCACATAGGATTTTTTTCCTTCTTATAAATTTGATTCAGCTCCTACATATAAGTGAGAAGGTGTGGTATTTCTCTGTCTGAGCTTGTGTTTGGTCACTTAATTTTCTCCAATTCCATCCATTTTGCTGCAAATGACATTATTTTATGTTTTTTGATTGCTGAGTATTATTCCATTGTGTATATGTACCATAGTTTTTTATCCATTCTTCTGTTCATGGGCATTTTGGTTGGTTACATATCCTTGCTATTGTGAAAAGTGCTGCATGTGGTATGATAACACATCTCCCTTTGGGTAAATTCCCAATAGTGTTATAGCTGGGTCATATGGTAGATCTATTTTTAGTTTTTTAAGATACGTCCATATTGATTTCCAAAGTGGTTGGACTAATTTACAGCTCCACCGGAAGTGTAAGAGTGTTCCCTTTTCTCCACAACCTTGCCAACATTTGTTGTTATTTGTTTTATTGATCTTGTCCATTCTTACTGGAGTAAAGTGGAATCTGAGCATTGTTTTAATTTGCATTTCCCTAATGGCTAGGGATATTGAGCATTTTTTCCACGTGTTTCATGGCTTTACATGTATCTTCACTTCAGGACTGTCTGTTCAGTTCCTTTGCCCATTTGTGTATTTCGTTATTTGTTTTCTTGGATGTTGCTTTCTTGAGTTCCTTATAAATTCTGGTAATTAGACCTCTTCCCAATGCATAGGATGTGAATATTTTTTTCCCATTCAGTGGGGATTTCCTTGACTCTGTTAATTCTTTCCTTTGCTGTACAGAAGTTTTTTAATTTCATGTAATCCCATTTATCTATTCTTGCTGTGATTTTTTGAGTAGTCCTACTAAGGAAATACTTTCCTATGCCAATATGTTCTAGCATATTGCAAAACCTGTCATCTATTAGTTTTAAAGATTTTGGCTTTATGTTGAAGTCTTTTATCCATTTTGCGTTAACTCTACTGTATATTGAGAGATGCGGGTCAGTTTTCATTTTTCTGCAAGCGGATATCCATGATTCCCAGCAACACTTATTGAAAAGGCTTTCCTTTTTCCAATTTACTTGCTTTGCTCCATTGCCAAAAATCAGGCGGCGATAGGTGTGTTGAGGTATTTCTGGATGTTCTATTCTGTTCCACTGGTCTTCAGGCCTATTTTTGTGCCAGTACCAAGCTCTTTTTGGTACCACTGTCCTGTAGTATAGATTAAAGTCAGGGATTGTGATTCCAACTGTACTAGTTTTGCAGCTTAAGAGTGTTTTGGCTATGCGTGGTCTTTTGTGATTCCCTATGAACTTTTTGATCATTTTTTTCTATATCTGTAAAGTGTGTCATTGGACTTTTAATGGGGATTGCATTAAATCTATAAGTTGCTCTTGGTAAGATAGCCGTTTTTACTATATTCATTCTCCTGATCCAGGAGCAGGGAAGGTCCTTCCATTTTTTTAGTATTCTGTGTGATTTCTTTCTTTAATGCTTTGAAATTTTCCTTGTAGAGGTCTGTAGGGTCTTTGGGTAGATTCATTCCAAAGTACCTAATTTTCTGGTGGGCTATTGTGAAAGGTAGTGTATCTGTAATTTCCATCTCTTTCTGCTTACAGTTGTTGTAAAGGAAAGCTATTGATTTTTTTGTGTTAATTTTATGTCCTGCCACTTTGACGAAGGAGTTAATTAGACCTAAACGTTTTCTGGATGAGGTTTTGGGGTCTTTTAGGTATAGAATCATGTTGTCTGCAAATAAGGATAGTTTGACCTCTTCATTGCCAATATGTATGCCTTTGATTTCTTTCTCTAGTTTGATTGCCCTGATGAGGACTTCAGTTACTATGTTAAATAGAATAGGAGAGAGTGGACATCCTTGTCTTGTTCCAATTCTAAGAGGAAATGGCTTCAGTTTTTCTGCATTTAGTTGACTACAGGTCTGTCCCAGATGACTTTTATGATGTTAAGGTATTTACTTGTTATACCTGTCTTCTCCAGGGTTTTTATCATGAAAAGTTGTTGCACTTTGTCAAAGGCCTTTTCCGCATCAATTGAGATGATTATGTAGTTTTTGTTTGCCAGTTTCTTGATATGTTGGATTACATTAATTAATTTCTGTATGTTGAGCCAGCCTTGCATCTGTGGAATAAATCTGACTTCATCATGGTGAATAATCTTTTTAATATTTGCTGGATTCGGTTTTTCAGGATTTTGTTAAGGATTTTTGCAAAGGAGATGGGTCTATAATTCTCTGTCTTAGATGAAACTCTTCCTGGTTTAGGTATTAGGGTGATTGTGGCTTCTTAGAATGAACTTGGGAGTGTTCCCTCCTTTTCTACTTTTTGGAATAATTTGAGGAAGATAGGTATTATACCTTCCTTGAAAGTTTGGTACAATTCTGCTGTGAACTCATCAGGACCTGGGCTCTTCTTGTTGGGAGACTTTTTATTACCTTTTCTATTTCAGTATATGTAATGGGCTTGTTTAGGTCACTCCTGTCTTCTGGGGTTAGCTTTGGTAAGTCATATGTGTTAATAAATTTATCCGTTTCTTCTGTATTTTCGTAGGTTTGGAAATACAATATCTCATAATAATCCCTGATGATTTTCTGTATTTCATTGTAGTTGGTGGTTATGGACCCGTTTTCCTTCCTAATCCTTACTGTTTTAGTTTTTTCCTTTTTCTTTTGATGAGATTGGCCAGAGGAGTGTCTATTTTATTAATATTTTCGAAGAATCAGCTCTTAGTCTTATCAATTTTTTAAATTATCTTTTTAGATTCTAATTGAGATATTTCTCCCTTTATTTTTGTAATTTCTTTTTGGATGCTCCTTTTAGGATTGATTTGTTGTTGAAATTATAGTGTCTTAAGGGCGTCACTAGGTCATTTATTTGGCTCTTCTTCACCTTATTGATGAAGGCACTTAATGTTGTAAACTTCCCTCTTACAACTGCCTTTAATGTATCCCATATGTTTTGGTAGGATGTGTTTTCATCATCATTTGATTGCAGGAATTTTTTAAATTCCATTTTGATTTCATCACCAACCCATTGGTCATTCAGCAATGTGTTATTTATTCTCAATGAGTTTGTAAAATTTCTGGAATTATTCTTGTTCTTGAGCTCCAATTTTATTCCACTGTGATCAGATAAGGAACAGAGGATAATTTCTACTTTTTCATATTTGTTTAGGGAATTCTTATGGACTAGCATATGAACTATCTTAGAAAATGTTCCATGTTGAGCTGAGAAGAATGTGTTTTCCTCATCGTGCAGATAAAATATTCTGTATATATCTGTGAGATTCAGTTGGTTTAGGGTGGAGATTAGATTTGTCTTTTCTCTGTTGATTTTCTGTTTTGATGACCTGCCTCTTGACAAAAGTGGAGTATTGAAGTTTCCCATTATTATTGTGTCTGGTCCAATAAAATTCTTTATGTTCCATAAAGTTTGTGTTATAAAGCTAGGTGCCCCAGTATTTGGGGTGTAAATATTTAGAAGCATTATTTGTTCCTGATTGATTTTTCCTTTTACTAAAATGTAGTGTCTTTCTTTGTCTCTTGTAATTAGTTTTGGATTGAAAGTTGATCTATCTAATATTAGAATTGAAACACCTGCTTTTCTTTGTTTCCCCCCAGCTTGGTATATTGTTTTCCAGCCCTTACTTCTTAGTCTATTGCAGTCCTTGTGAGTTAGATGGGTTTCTGAATAATACACATTGACAGTTTATGTGTTTTCATCAAATTAGTGAGTCTCTGTCTCTTAATTGGTGAGTTAAGACCATTTACATTAATAGTGATTATTGAGTGGTATCTATTGTTATGCATCCAATCATTACATGTTATTGGTTTATGAATCATGGTTACTTTGTTCCTTTCTTGGGTTGCACTCATCTCAGCTAACCAAGTCTTTGGTTACCTATATAGGGTTGTCTTATCTCTCCTGAAATTGGTAATTGATTTACAATCCTCTGTAGAGGTGGTTTGGTGGGTGCAAATCATTTGAATGTATCAATATCATGGAATGTCTTATACTCCTCATGTATTTTCATAGATATTTTTGCTAGATATTATATTCTTGGTTGGAAATTGTTCTTTTTTAGGACTTGAATTACCTGTGCCCAAGCCTTTCTAGCTTTTAGTGTTGATATGGAGATGTCTGCAGTAATTTTAATAGGTTTACCTTTAAAAGTCATTTGGGATTTCTGCCTTGCTGCTTTCAGGATAGCCTTCCTGGTTTCTAATGAAAGCCTTCAAGCTATGATATGTCTTGGGGATGATCTATTTTGATCTACTCTGGATGGGGTTCTGAATGTTTCAGTTGTGTATGTATCCATATCCTGGATTATCTCTGGAAAGTTCTCTTTGAGCATATCATATACTAGATTTTCTAGTCCTCTGGTGGATCTTTCCTCTCCTTCAGGGACTCCATGAATTCTTAAGTTTCATTTTTTTTCATTCTGTCTGAGGTTTCTTGTATATCATTTTTAAATTCCTTCATCATTGTTTCCATTTCTGGTTGTATGTATTTAATTTCTTGGACTGAGTCTTAAGATTTGGAAATTTGTAGCTCAGCTTCATCCAGTCTCAATGAAAAGGATTCTTTTGCAGAATTTGATTCATTTAATTTAGCTTGCTTGTCAATGATTGTTGCTTGATTTTTCCTAATCATTTCTAGCTGGGAGGAGAGATTGGACTCCAGATGAGATACTTTCTTTTCAAGAATTTCAAGGGTGCTGGTGGTGTTCATTTTGATTTCTCTTAGCATATTTATAACCATAACTCTGAATCCAATTCAGAGATCTCTAGAAGTTGAGATTCATTGGAGGAATTTGTTGGGGGGCTTTGGTCTGTGGAGTCTCCACATGCATCCTGCCCCTTTGTGTTTTTTGTAGGTTTACTTTGTTTGCTCATAATATAGTCTGGGAAATAGATTTTGTCTCTCCCAAGTGTGTCGAACTTCTCCCTCTGTTATTTCTTTGAGTTTGTGTGGTGATGAATCTTTAGCACTTTATTTTTGCTCCTCAGTTCTGTAGTTTCCAGCTTCAGCCCCACAGATAAGGATCTGTTGCAGACTCTGAATTCAGTTCTGTCCCTTTCAGATTCCCTCTGATCACTGAGATCCTAGACACTGGATTGTCTACTGGGTGCAATGTGATTCCTCGGGTATCTAGTCTGTGGGGTTCTTAGTCTAGTTCACCAGCCCTACTCGACTCTTAATGGGCTTAGTTGTTAATCAGATCTCCCAGGTCAGCTCATAGCACTCTTATCTGCCACCTATACTCTCCACTCCTTAGTTTCCCATTCTGTGGTTCACTATTCCAATGGGGCTGGGGGCTAGGAAGGCAATAGATTCTGTTTCTCTCCTGGGGGATGAAAAGGGGGAGGAAATCATGAAAGAAGAGGGAGAAAGAAGAGAGAACAGAGACTAATAGAAATTAAAGTCAAACTTAAAATTAAAGTTAAAATTTAAAGATAAGATAATTAACTAAAACAAAAACACCTATATAGAATAAGAGAAAGAGAAAGAAAATAGAAAAAAAGAAGGAAAAGAGAAAGCAGAAGCATACACACACTCCCACACCAAAATAAAAAAAGTAATAATAATACATACACACACACACACCTGTATACTCTCACAAGAGGTATCTGAGCTATGAAGACAATAAGGATGAAGTGAACACTGCAGAACTCAGGTTGCCAGTGTTTTTCGCAGTATCCATGGCAGAGTTAAATCTTCTGAGAAAGGGTTTTCTCCCTTCCTTCAGGATGCTGACTTTGCTGCAGGAAAGGGGCTTTTCCCTGCCAGCTTTTTGTTGTTGTTGTTGTTGTTGTTGTTGTTGTTGTTGCTAGGAGCAGGCTGCCTTATGGGGAAGAGCTTCTGCAGAGCTTCCTTCTGCTGAGTGGATATAGTGAGTAGCCCTGCAATCTCCCATGTTGCAGCAGGGCACTGGGTTCCCTGAGAGTCTGCCCCACGAAACATTCTGTCCCTGTTTTATTGTCAGAGAGGTAGTAGAACCTGTGGAAGCCTTCCGAGAATTCTCTCTGCCTCATGGAGATTGGGCACCAATTCCCCAAATTGGAGTTCACTGCCCCAAAGCCTATGACAGGGGGGAATATGGATGCTATAATGAGGTCTTTAATGCTGGACTCTCCATCCACTTGTGACTTCCAAATCGCATTGTGGTCTTGCCACTCCCACCCTGTACTGGGAAGGATGATATCAGACCATCTCCAGTGAATCTGCAGCCTATCTGGCCATTTTCCAGTTGCATGCGAAACTGCCCTGGGACAAAGTACAGTGCTGCACCCCTTGCAGGACCATGGTAACGCTCTGCCTGCATGAGACTCAGTTGCTTCCACAGACCCTAGCCAATTCCACGGTGCAGTGAGATGATATTGAATCACCTCTGGTGGATCTGGAGTCTGAGTGCACATGTGCCTGTGTGTCATGCCCATGCAACTGCCCTGCCACAACAGGAGGGAGGGAGCCATGCCTTGGCTCTGGGTATGCTCCACTGGCACAAGTTCCCCAGCCCCTTCTGTGTTCACTCCCTGCACCCACGTCAGGATGGATGGTATGATAACCTATCACTTCTGGTGCATCTGAGGCCTGCACTCATGCATTAGGATCCTGAACCAGCCCAGAAATTCTGGCTGCTCAGCAGACACTGCTTAGAGATGTCCACTCTGTCTGCCACCTCAGGGTAACTCACCTGGCGCTTGCAGTCTATGTCACAGTGGCAGGGTGTTGATGTGATGCCAAGGTCATGCTCCGTGTAGGACCCGGGTACCCGTGGATGTGTGCGAGGAATCTTCTCTGAGTCTTGGTTATCCGCTGTCTGTGAAATGGCAACTCAGCTTCTGCCCTTTATGTAGATCCCCTAGACTCCGATCCACAATCTTGATGCCTGTCTGGTTCCCTTCACTGTCTCCAATCTAAACCATCACTGTGTCTATCTAGTCAATGTGTGCTCCAAACCATTGATTAAGGCTTCCCTCTGCTCCAGGTCAGATGGTGTTTGCTATCTGTCCGCCATCTTCTCTCCCCCCCTTACTGACTGTTGTAGATAAAAACTTGTAAAACAACACACCCCAGTACCAAATCTAACTATTTTAAAGAATATCGTTCATTTTGGATCATAATTTAGTGGACATTTGTATATCTTTATTTGAAAATAGTTCAGTACATTTTCTAATTTATTGATTCGATGATTAGTGCTTTGGTTTTTGGTTTTTTGAGTTTTTTATATGTTTTGGATATTAATCTCCCATCAGATGAATATGTGGCAAAGATTTTCTTCCATTCCGTCAGCTGTCTCTTTAGTATGTTAACCATTTCCTTTGCTATGGAAAAGCATTGCAGTTTGATGTAACCCCATTTGTTAATTCTTGCTTTAATTTCTTAAGCTATTGGGACTCTAGTCAGAAAGTTCTTGCCTCTGTATAGACCTTAAAGTGTTTTTCTCCACTGTTCTCCTCTAGTAGTTTCAAAGTTTCAGGTCTTACATTAAAATCTTTGATCCATTTAGAGTGGATTTTTGTGCAGGGTGAGAGGCAAAGATCAAATTTCAGTCATCTACTTGGGGATATAAGGTTTTACCAGCACCATTTGTAAAAGAGGTTACCTTTTTCTCCAATGTATGTTTCAGAAACTTTTATCAAAAATCAGATGGTTGTTTCTGCATGGGATTTTTGTATAGTTCAACAATCTCCATGGATATGTTTTGCACTGTCCCCTTTTCCCTGAGGTGAAATAATATTTTTAATGGCCCAAATTCTACAAAGATCAAGGTGGGTGGGTGGAAACTTTCAGCTGTTTTACTCTGGAAGAGGATCCAAAGCCATAGCAATCAATAGGTGAGACTGCATACATAATGAAGGGTAATCTGCTTGTGTTAGTTGTCTTGTGTGTTGCTGTTACCAAAATATCTGACAGAATAACTTAGGAGGAAGACAAAGTTTCTTTGGCACCTGGTTCAGAAGATTTCAGTCCATAATGTGGGGGTGCAGGAGCAGGGCCTGTAGCGGAGGACTTCACATCATGGCAGAGAATGAAGAACACTCACTCAAACCACAGGCTGGATGACTTTCAAAGTCCTACCCCCAGTAACCTATTTCCACCAGCTGGGTCCCACCTTTTAAAGGTTCATAGCCTCCCTAAACAGTGCCACCACCTCAAACCCACCTTAATGTTGAAACAAGAGTCTTGGGCCATTTTATATTCAAATCATTGTTGTTGTTAGGTGCCATGGAGTCATGTCCAACTCACTGTGACCCTTATAGGATTTTCAATGGCTGATTGTTTCAGGATTGTTTTCAAGGGTGGACTATCACATTTTCTCCCATTTTTATGGTGCTGGGGAATCAAACCTGTGTACTCAGAAAGTGCAGAGCAGCAATCTACCAACTGAGCCATAATATTCCTTTACTCAAAATCTACTGATTTAAATATTAGTCTTCTTCAAACAGTTTCATAGAAATACCCAGAGTAATATTGACCAAGTATCTGAGTACTGTGTACTAGCCAAATTGACACAGAAATCTAACCATTGTAGGTGGATAAATGGTATATCTAAGACATCAGATTAAAATCTTTAGAATGGTGGCTAAGAAATCAATCATATATCAAGTTGCAATCCTAGTAATGATCTTCACTGGTTATCAGTGTGATCCTAGGCAAATCACAGTACCTATCTACTTTTAATTCACTTCCATTTAAAGTAGTAGACCCTGACTCTCTGCCAGCTTAGGCACATAATTGGTATATATAAAAACTTGCTGGAGTTTAGCTCAGTTGGTAGAATGCTGTTTTATGGTCTCTGAGGCCCTTGGGTCAATCCCTGGTACCACAAAAATGGGAGAAGTACATAGTTATCCACTCCCGAAGCAATCTCAAATCAATCAGTGGTCAAGCACTTTCCTAGTATATGTGAGGCCTTGGGTTTAATTTCCAGCAGAGCAAAAAAAATTTTTTTTGAGAGAGAGATGATAAAATCCTAGATTTTTAAATATGTGATAGGTATTAAGTTGTTATTAGCTTAAAATGTTTGTGTATGACTATGTTTTCTGTAATCTTCATGGCACCCACAAAACAACAGATATACAGTGATAAATAGGAAGGAATTAAAGCTTAGCAGCATAAATACATATCAAACCACAAAAGTAGACAACAAGAAAGGGATAAAGAAACAAAGGAGCTACAAAATAACCAGAGAACAAAAGGGCAGTAATAAGTCTCTATCTATTAATAATAACCTTAAATATATATGGATTAAATTCACCAATAAAAATTCACATAGTGGAAGAATGGATTAAAAAAATCAAGATCCAAGTATATGCTGCTTA
>VMDO01035822.1:0-15484 GCA_007922755.1 Pedetes capensis
GTAACTGCGGGTGAGGAAACAGGACGTTTACGTTGAACATATGTCCCCCCTCCCTGAATATGGTGAAGTGGGAGATAGTGCATGCCATGGAACTCAGAAATGCACTGTCATTTTACAGCCAAGAAAAGGGACGTAGGGCCGGGCGTGGTGGCGCATGCCTGTAATCCCAGCGGCTCAGGAGGCGGAGGCGGGAGGATCGCAAATTCGAGACCAGAGGCAGTCTGCGTAACTTTGTGAGACCCTGTCTCAAAAAGTAAAAAAAAAAAAACAAAAAAAAAAAAAAAAAAAAAAAAAAAAAAAAAAAAAAAAGGGGATGTCACACTGCTAGGAGCACCAGGCAGCGCCTAGCGCACGCCTGTCAGCCCCTGGGGTATCCAAGGCACAGAGAAAGGGGAAATCACCCCAGGCAATGAGAGCAGGTTAGGAAATAGGTGCAGAGTAGTGGGGTCTTTCTTCTTTCTGTGTTTCAACAGACTTGGACTTGAAGTGATTTGAAGGCAGAGATTGCATTTATTATCTCCGTTTTTGTGGTTTCTAAAAGATTATTGAGTAATATTTAAAGATGTTTGTACAGATGTCTGATGATTGTTGTAGGTGCCGTCGAGTGAGATCTGACTTACAGCAACCAGATGTACAACAGAATGAAACACTCCCTGACATTATGCCATGCACACTATCTTTTTGTGTTTGAACCTATTGTTGCAGACACTGTGTTTCTTCTTATTTGGAGTCATGCCACATCATCAATGGAGATTCCCAGGGCTTTACTCCATTCCCATCACTAAGGTTGACTCTACTTTGAGGAGGCAACTCTTCCCCAGTTGTTCCTTGTATACCTTCCAGCCTGGGGGGCTCATTTTTTGGGACGGTATTTGACCATGGCTGGGGCTTAGCTCAGTTGGTAGATTGCTGGCTCTGCATGCTCTAAGGCCCTGGGTTTGATCCCCAGCACTGCAAAAACAGGAGAAGGACCTGGCAGCCCACTCCCAAAACCATCCCGAAAAACAGTCATCCGTCAAAAACCCTATGAATAGCAGAGAAGCACTGACATAGCGCCAGGCGTAGCACAGTGTAGGGGAGTGTTTTGTGCTGTTGTTCCTAGGGTTGCTATGAGTTAGACCTGACTTGACAGCACCTAATAACAAAATCAACGTATTTGACAGTGCTTCCCTGCTATTCATATGGTCTTCAATGGCTAATTGTTTTGGGTGTGGGCTCCTAGGTTCTTCTCCCTAGTCTGTCTTAGTCTGGAAGCTCAGCTGAAACCTGCCCTCCATGGGGGGCCCTGGTGGGATCTGAATTACTCATGGCATAGCTTCTGGCATCACAGTAACATGCAAGTCCCCACAACATAACAAGCTGACAGATTGTTTTCACATTTAGGCTATTATGAATCACAGTGTCATGTACAAATATCTCTTTTTTAATTTTTATTTTTTACAGTACTGGGAAGCTAAATCTAGGCCTTGCACATATTTTTCAAGTGCTGTACCACTGAGCTGCACCTCCAGTCCCTTTAAAATTTTTTATCTTGAAACATGGTCTTGCTAAATTTATACTTGCTAAATTCTGGCCTTGAATTTACGATCTTCCTGCCCCTACCTCCTGAGTCTCTGGGATTACAGGCATGTGCCACCGTATTTGGCCTCAAATATCTCCTTAAGACCCTTGCCTTTCAATTCTTTCAGATATATACTGTGAAGCGCCTGCTCCTGTACCACGGTGGTGTCTGATCCTGTTGGATCTTAGAAGGTTGGGCTGGGTTAGTACTGGGATGGGAGACCACCTGCGAACACCAGGTGCTGTAGGCTTGGGAGAAGGACCTGGCAACTCACACCCAAAAAAACTCAATCTGCCACTGAAAACCCTATGAACAGCAGAGAAGCACTGATAATAGTGTTTCCCCTGTTGTACACAGGGTCACTATGAGTTGGCCAGCACCTAACAACAACTCTAATGTAGGATTGTTTGGTGGTATAGTGTTGTTGTTGTTGTTAGGTGCCATTGAGTCAAGTCCGACTAATAGCAACCCTCATAGGATTTTCAATGGCTGACTGTTTCGGGATTGCCTTGGGAGTGGATTGCCAGGTCCTTCTACCATTTTTGCAGTGCTGGGAATTGAACTTGGGACCTCAGAGACTGCAGTATAGTGCTCTACCAACTTAGCTAAATCCCAGCCCCAAGGTGGTATAGTAGCACTATTTTAAATTATTATTAATTTTTTTGTTTAGGAATCATCATACTGCTTTACCCGTGGGTGACACCATTGCCTATTACCACTACCATTGCAGAAATGTTCCCATGGTTCCAATTTCTCTTTATCCTTGCCAACATTTACTTTCTTTTTTTCCTTCCTTTCCTTCCTTTCTCTCTCCCCCTGCCCCACCACGTTCTCTGGTAACAGTCCCTGGAGTGGGCGTGAAGTGATAACTCACCGAATAGTTACAAGAGCATGAGGGATGGAACCCAGAGCCTTTGCACATGCTGAACAAGTGCTCTACCCCTGATCTGCAGCCCCAGCCTGACCATGTACTTGTCATACCATCACGCTGTCTTGGAGCACACATCCAGCGCCACCATCCCACTGGTAGGAGAGAATAGTGACAGTACTTTCAAGACCCAGACTCAGTTAACGCCCCTTGATTCTCACACAGCTATGAAAGACCATATTCAGGGCATTTCCTAAGGCCCTCAGACAAGTAAAGAATAAAACAAAAATTGGCATCATATGCTGAATCAGTCTTTAAAGTTTTTATTCAGGGATTCTAAAATAGCTCTTCTTTGCACATTTTAGAATTGATACCTGTAATTTGATCATACATTTAAATATAGTCACAAAGAATGTAATTTCTAGCCTATTGTAAATAGTGTTATTTTAAAATAAAACGGTGACATCACTCTTTAAACGTATCTACATGAAATCTAAATCCTATCACAGTTTATTACCTCCATCATCCATTAAGAACTACGCAAACATGCTCATCTTTAGGAAGCAAACACTGCACTCTGTTTTCTTTTTGAAACTTTTTTCCATTCTACTTTCCCTTCAGAATGTTATGCTGATGTAATATAATTATGATATAAAGTCTTGTATTGAATATCATGTTGTACTTTTATCTATCAAGCATATGTATGAGGATGAAAATTTATACACTTTTAAAATTCCTGTGACTTAAGGCTCTGAGTGTTTTCTAGATTGAGTTATCCTTACGACTACTAGTATTATAGAATTGATCAAAACAAACTAAACGGATAGAAAATTCTGACAAATGCTAACATACAAAGTAATGTTTTATTGGAAGTTTGCATTTTTAAATAAAAGAAACGATGCTGTCCTTTTTTCAAATATTACATAATTGTGAATAAAATTTACTTACTGCTAGATTGCTGGGATGACAAAATGCATGGCATGATTTTTATTTGTATTTTTCATTTTTTAGAGTTGAGGATTCCTTGTTCTTACACTTATGGAGATGAGAATGGAAAGATTTTTATTATAAAAATGTCTTCCAAGCTTTAGAACCATTTCTAAGTCATTTGCCCCGAATCACATGGTAATCTATTTGCAAAGATTATATTCAATGATCAGACAGATGACAACTTTATAGATCTTCCTTTAATTTTGTTGACATTAAAGTATTAGAAACCACCTGATTTGAAAAAAACAAACAAACAAACAAAAAAACAAAACTTGCTAAAGTCTGTTATGGGTTGAACTGTGTCCCCTGTCAAAGTTCTTTTATTGAACTCCTACTTTCCAAAACCTCAGAATGTGACCTTATTTGGAAATAGAGTCTTTGTAGATGTATTTAGTCAAGTTGAGGTCTTTAGGGTGAGCTCTCATCAACTGACTGATGTCCTTATGAAAGGTGGAAAACTGGACACAGAGAGAGATGCGTGTAAGGGGAGATGAGGTAGGGATATAAGGAGAAGATGGCTTCCTATAAGCCTTGGAGAGAGACCTGGAACATTGTCTCTTGCAGCCTTTGGTGGGAACTGGCCCCGCCAACACCTTAGTTTTGGACTTCTAGCTTCCAGAAGTTTCTATTGTTTTAGCCCCCAAATCTGTATCTTGATGTGGCAACCTTTGCAAATTCACATGTAGTTCTTAGGGTTGTTCTGTTTCCCTACACCTACACCAATATTTTCCATTTTTCCTTTATTTGGTACCTAGATAGTACTTTTAAAAAAAAAAAAAAAAAGCTTAGATCAATGTCCCATAGTAAGATTGGGAATGAGTGAGAGGGACGCCTTTCTTTTGTAAAGTGCCATTTTGTAGAGCCACTGTAAGAGATGGGCAGGGTGGTTAATAGAAAGCAGGTACTGAGGATGAAGTTCCGCGCATTGCTTTCCTTAAAACATTCTGGTCAGTTGGCCCCTTTGGAAAGTTTCTGCCCCCGAGGAGTGGTGGCACCTAGTTCAGAGATAACTGTGCAGAATTGCAGAATGCCTTCTGTAATTCAGGGATGTTGTTGTTGTTAGGTGCTGTCGAGTCGATATCAGACTCATAGTGACCCTCATAGGGTTTTCAATGGCAGATTTTTTCGGGATTGCCTTAGGAGTGGATTGCCAGGTCTTTTTCCCATTTTTGTGGTGCTGGGAATTGAACTTGGGACCTCAGAGACTGCAGCGCAGTGCTCTACCAACTGAGCCAAATCCCAACCCCAATTCAGGAATATGAAAGCCTTTGTCAGCTGCTGGTATCCACGGTGGCATGTTCACGGGGGATAGGATGTCTGCTGACATTATGTATAAAATGTCAATTTGTGAGCCAGGCATGGTGGCGCATGCCTGTAATCCCAGCAGCTAGGGAGGCGGAGGCAGGAGGATCGCAAGTTCGAGACCAGAGGCAGTCTGTGTAATTTAGTGAGACCTTGACTCAAAAAAAAGTAAGAAAATGGGCTGGGGTGCAGCTCAGTGGTCCAGCACTTGCATAGCATGCAAGCGTGAGGCCCTGGGCTCAACCCCCAGTACCCAGAAAAAAAAAAAAAAGAATGTCAATTTGTGTCAAGGAGAAAGAACAGGCATTCCGGTCAGAGAGGCAGCAACTTGGGAATGGGCTTCCGACTAGACAGAGTTGCCAGGGTGGGACTGGCTGGTACCGCGCCTCTACTTATAAGCCTGGCAGCTTGCACTTTGGTACTAGAACTATTTCTGTGACCAAGTGACCTACTGAAAGCCATGCTTAAGGCCCCTCTGGAGGATGGGTGGGTCTGGGAGATCTAAGAGGCAGGAAGGAATGCAGGGGCTTGTCGAGTAGCGTCTGCCTCGAGAAGACCAAGTGGCAGCTGTTTGCTGGTTGGGATGGAAACAGACATGTCCATACGCTGGCTAACTTGTGTTCATTTCTGGTGGGCTGCCGGTCTCTGAATGAGCTCCCTGGTGGGCCAAGGTATACGTGAGCCTACAAAGACCACACGAGACCACGCTCTCCAGTGGGGCAGCGGCTCTCCGTGGCTTGACGGGCCCTTTCGCTGTGAGGATGAAGGGAGTAACTGTATGTGAAGACACTGGTTGGTACTAACGTCCCCGGCGAGTGTGGAGATAGGACTGTCCCTCATTCCTTCCCCCTGTTGTGGGTGCTGGGCGTCCTCAGCGGCAGCGATGAGGGTTTCTGAGCGAGTCCTTCGCTGTCATCCTTGGGGAACAGCAGCCCAGGTGACAGAGGCTCCATTGTGCATCGCCTGGAAATTCAGAGCACTTCCGTCTCTCCCCCAGTGGGAAGGTGTCACAGGAGGTCCCCTGAGCCCTGGGTGGGGCAGGGGGAGCCACTCTGTGCTCCTTGACTTGCTGAGCTGTCTGGCCCGGTGCCAGACTCCCTGAGGACTGCTCATTTTCTGTCAAAATCCAGAGGCTTCCTGAGAATGTGGCAATGGAAACAAAGCTTCCTGTACCCCGAAAACCAGAGATTTTAATGGCCGCACGTGCCCCGCACTCCCCAATATCAGCAGCGAAGTTCACAGAGCATCACAGCAACCCAGACACATGGCTTTCTCCCTCCTGCATTCGAGATGGTTCGTGTCTTTAAGACTCTGAGAGGATAAGAACACAGGCTTAATTGTACTTATTTACTTATTTACTATTTATTTGTGGGCTGGGATTTAGCTCAATTGGTAGAGCACTGCTGTGTCTGAGGTCCCAAGTTCGATTCCCAGCCCTGCAAAAATGGGAGAAGGACGTGGCAACCCACTCCCAAGGCAATTCCAAAACAATCAGCCATTGAAAACCCTATGAGGGTCGCTATGAGTTGTACATGACTTGACGGCACCTAACAACAATTTATTTATTTAGTTTTGCAGTACTGGGTGATTGGACCTCTGGGGCTCCACCACTGAGCTGCACCCTCAGCCCCTTCTTTATTTCTTATCTTGAGACAGGGTCACGCAGGCTGTCCATGGCCTGGAACTCATGATCCGCCTGCCTCCTCCTCCTGAGTCACTCAAATTACAGGTGTGACCCACCACGTCCGGCTATTACTTATTTATTTTGAGACAGGGTCTCACCCGTGTAGTCCATGCTGGCCTTGAACTCTCTATGTAGCTCAGGCTGGCCTTGAACTTGTGATCTTTCTTCCCTGGCCTCTGGAGTGCTGGGATTATAGGCAATTGCCACTACGCTTGGTAGGACGCTACTTTTCTACTACATGAAGTTGGTGGTCATCCGCATAGACTTCTCCCTCAATCACAGCGCATGCTGTGGAACCCGAGGGCCACTGGACCTTTCAGGTGTTCTTAGCTCCCCAGAGGCTCTCTTGGCCAAGATGGCGCAGACACACTCTCGTGGCCATGTGGCTGCTATCGCACGAGGTCTTGACCATGCAGCATTTTGTGGAGGGAGGAAGGGAGATGATCGGTCATGCCTGGGCGCTGTGCTCTTTGCTGCTTTGATTCTGCTTTCTCTCATTCGTGTGCGAGGATCCCTACTCACACAGCTGCAGGGAAGGAGAAGAGACCAGGCAGGGCATCGCTGATGTCCTCAGCATCCATTCCTGCTCTCATTCAACAGATGGCTGAGAGGACAACAGACCCTGCCACTTCGCCTCTGCTTACCAGGGGCCGGGCTCAGTGCCAAGCACTTCCGACGTTCACTCATTTTCTCCTCCCGCCCCGAGGAGTGGAACACAATACCCACGTTTTACCAGGAGACTCAGGGCAACCTAGAGCGGGCATGTCACTTTCACAGGATCTCAAAGCTAACAAGTGGCTGAGTCGGTCAGGATGGGTTCGACTGGGCATGGCGACGAAGCACCCACGCATTTTTGTGGCTTACAGTCACAAAGATTTATTCCTTCTTCATGCTGCACACTTCTCAAAGGTCACCTGAGGCTCTGCCTCACCCCCAAGTCTGCAGCCCCGGCAGACACTACCGGTTGTTGTGGCAGATGGTAAAAGAAAACCTGGCCAAATGCTCCCCAATCACGTGTTACTTTCATATTGGTAACCAAAGCCTGGCACGTGGCCACCCATAAGTTCAGAGGGCAAGGAAATGCAGTTCTACCATCTGAGAAGGAAAGAGGAGTAGCTGTGGGCAGCCCAAAGTCGGCCACATGGCAGAGAAAGGATCTGAGGAAGGTATTTTCTAAAGCCTGGGCTCTCTGCCTCCCACGAGGGCTTCCACTCACTCAGCCCTGGGTGCCTCTGGGGTGCCGGGCACTAGGCATTTTACAGATATTATTTCTGGTCCTCATGACACCCTGTTAGGAAGATACTATTATTACCTTCATTGCACAGATGAAGTTACTGAGGCCCAGAAAGGTCTTGTAGCAGCCTGAGTCATAGCACAGGGAATGAAAAATGATGCCTGTGCAGCCCTCAGGTCAGTCTGACTCTGGAGACCATTCTTCCCGTTTGCAGGAGGATTTCCAGTGCAACACCCAGCACTTCAGTGGTGCAACAAAAGAACCACATATGGTTTCAAAGGGGCTGGGATTTAGCTCAGTTGGTTGAGCGCCGCTCTGCAGTCTCTGAGGTCCCGAGTTTGATTCCCAGCACCGCAAAAATGGGAGAAGGACTTGGCAACCCACTCCCAAGGCAATCCTGAAACAATGTGCCATTGAAAACCCTCTGAGGGTCGCTGTGAGTTGGATACGACTCGATGGCACCTAACAACAACAACAACATGGTTTCAAAAGACTAAAAACCTTGGCTTCTTCTCCCATTTATTTATTTTGTGATCGAAGAGATAACAATTGCTCATTGTGAAAATTCAGGCAATCCTAAAGGATGAAGAATGGGATAAATCACTTGTAATGACAGTACCTCGAGAGTGACTGCTAACATTTTAGATATGCCCTCCCAGGCATGCTGACTTGTAACTTGCTCTTTCACCTAACAACATATTGTGTCCATCTCTCCAATACATATACTACATTTTTAATGACTGCATAATGTTCTAGTGCCTTGCTACAATTTATTTTAAAGTCCTTGAGGATGGACATTTATCTTGGTTTCAAGGTGTCACTCTTCTCTTATTTCTCATCTCTTTCTTCATAGAGATGTCTAATATCTTTCTCTATGTTTCTAAACCAACTTATGCCTTCACCAATGACAAAAACTGTAAAGGTTAAAGATCCATTGTTGGTCAGGTATGGTGGTACATGCCTGTAATCTCAGTGACTTGGGAGGCACAGGCAGGAGGATCATGCATTCAAGGCCAGAGGCAGTCTGTGTAATTTAGTGAGACCCTCTCTTAAAATGAAAAGGAAAAAATGGGTTGGAGGTGCAGCTCAGTGGTACAGTAGATGCAAAACAAGTGTGAGGCCCTAGGTTCAACCCTCTAGTACTGCAATATAAATAAATAAACAAATAAATAAATAAATAACCAAATAAATAAATAAATTATTGTTACTTCTTTTCTTTCCCTTTTCCATAAAGACTCCTTTAAATGCTATTAAAATGTTTTGTTAGGGCAGGGGATGAAGCCCAGTGGTAGAGTGCTTGCCTAGCATGCATAAGGCCCTGGCTTCCACCCTGTGCAACACACACACACACACACACACTTGTTAGGTCAGGAGTGGTGGCATGCCTATAATTTCTGTACTTGGGAGGTGGAGGCAGGACAATTGTGAGGTCAGGGCCAGCCTAGAAGCCAGGGGCAGGGGTGCATGCCTGTAATTCCAGCAATTTGGGAGGCCTGGGCAGGAGGATTGTGCATTTAAGGCCAGAGGGAACCCTGTACAACTAAGGAAGACACTGCTGGAGATGCAGCTCAGTGGTAGAGCACTTGCCTAGCATTGTCCAGGCCCTGGGTTTAACCCCCCAGGACCGCCAAGAAAAGAACAAAGTTTCAGGCCAAGAGTTTTCCTTCGCTTTTTTTTTTTTCATTTGTTTCATACAATTGTCCAAAATTCCTCTATAAACTGTCCTCTTTACTTTTTGTCTTTTTTTGTTTCTATATATTCATATTCCTTATTTTATTATATATTCGCATGCCCACATTCCAGAACCACTACACACATTTTGTTCTGTTCCTGGCTGTCACATTGTGGCAAGGTATCCAATGCCTTCCAACTCTGGCCTCTTATCTCCCTTTTCTAAGGCCCTCATTCATCACTGCTCAGACCCACCACATTCTAGCCCATTGCACATTCCCTCCCCTGCTCACGGTCTTCCCTCAACCTGGAGTGGCCTTCACTGTCATCCACGGTTGGTCTCTAGGGTCCAGCTCAATGCCTGGCCTTTCATGAAGCCTTGTCTGCTCCCTTTCCTTGTCAAAGTTAATTGTTCTTTCCTGTGGGCTTCACAGCACTTCATCATTATCTCTTACGTACACTCATTTAAGAAAACATTGATTCAGCGCCTGTGGTGAACTCGAAGGGACCGGTCAGATCCAAAGAACAATGCACCGCGGTGCCTAGGTTCTGGGAATCCTCAGGAGCCCTGGGGAGGTGGATGGGACCCCAAGCGCCTCCGGCCCAGGGTGGCAGAGGCCGAAAGGGAGGTAAGCACGAGGGGCCGAGGGAATTTCACTCGCTACGTGCTCGCCCTTTGGAAAGTAAAGATCCTGACACAGTGGGCCATTTTCAAGCCATGGCCCCCCTGCCCCCGCATTGCCCAGACTTTGTTTTCGGAGGCCCCGCGCACAGGTCTCAGGTGTGCATGCGGGGCGCGGGGCACAGGGCGCATTTCCCGGCGTCCCGGCCACTTTTCCGCGCTCCCTGGAATAGACGCGCCCTCGCCTCCGGATTTGGAACAGGAGGCGTGACCGTGGCGCGGAAGCCCGGAAAGTCTGACTTTCCCAGCGCGGGCCCGGGTCGGGCACAGCTCTCTGGGCTCCCGGCAACTTGAGGACGCGGCTGTGCCCTGATCGGATCCGGTTCCTCCCGGGAATCTCGCAGCGGCCTGTCGGGCCTCGCTCCTCCGCCTCCGGAGCCCGGGGCAGCGGGCGGCGGGGGGGGGGGTCCCCGCGGGGCGCGCGCTCCCCTCCCGCGCAAGCCCCTCGGGCTCTCGCCCTCCAAACTCGCGGCGCGTCCGCCCGATCCATCCGCGCGCCGCTCCGGCCCGGGTTTTGCGGCCCGCGCGCAAGCCCAGCCGGAGGCTGGCGCCGCCGAGGCCGCCGCGGCAGGGGCGTGGGGGCGGCAACGCGCACGCGCGCCCGCGGGTCGCCGGCTCCCCGTGACCCGGCTCCGCGGGGCCCGGAACCCTCGCGCCGCAGCCCCGCCCGGAGCCGCCCGGAGCCGCCCGCGCCCCGGACCGGAGCCCTGCGCCGGGCGGGGACTGTTTTCCCCGGGCCGCGTCCGCGCCCTCGCCCGGCGGCCGGGAGCGGACATTCCTGGCTCTCCCCGCCCCGCTGCGCCCGCGCCCGCTCCTCCCCCGCCGCGTGTTTTCCGCCCCAGTGGAGATCGTGCCACACAAATAAGCCTTGAACGCCCTTTGCCGAGCGGGCGGAGGGCGGCGAGCGCGGAGGCCGGGCGGGCTGCTTCCAGGCCGCGTCTCCGGGGCCTCTGGAAAGTCCGGGTTTCTCCCCGAAGTGCAAGGCGCGGGGGCCGGGGCGGCGCGGGCCGCTTCCCTCAGCTCCGCGCGCTCGGATAGTTGTCAGTGCATCAAACTGACGTCAGCCCCGGGGAAAGATAGGTCTCTTTTGTTCTCCCGTTCTCCCCCTTCTCCTCCCGTGCGATCAAAGGCAAAAAAACATTTTTTGGAGGTGGGGGAAAGATAGAAGAAAAAAAAAAATTGCAGTGCAAAGAGATAGCTTCCATTAGGAGCTCCTGCCCGGGCGATGGGAAGGTTTAATGAATGCATCAAGTCTTTTGATCACCCTCGCTCGGCTGGGTTCAGTAGTGCCGGAAGGTTAGTTGCATATCCTGTGGCTGATCTGAAATTCGATCAGCAGAGGGGGCAAAGAAAAGAAAAGCATTTTAATGGGAATCGATAGAGGATCATAGGTCCTGGAAGGAAATACGTGTTGATTAAAAATGCCACACGATTTAAAAAAATGTGCACGACCGGTGTTTAAAACAAGAGAAAAAGGAAAAAGCCAGGGAGGGAGAGAGAGGGAAGAGGGAAGAGGCAGGGAGGAGGAGGGGAAAAACCCTTAGCAATCTATTTTCTGTGTGTGTTGCTGCCAGAGAGGCAGTCAGCAGACCAACAGTTTGTGTAATGCTTCAAGCTACAGCGGGCAAATTTAAAGCTGTATGCTCAGAACAACATAATAAATACTTACCGAAAATGCATTTCTATTTCTAAGCGGGGTTCGCTCATGCATTATACAAAACACCTAGGGCTGCGCTAGCAAGACACAAGGGGACAAACAAGGGGCGGTGTGACTCAAGTTCTTAAAACTAAACTCTTGGGCTTTTAATAGTCGAAAGCAAGGATATACACACTTTTTTAAAAAGTCAAAATCGAGACTAATAGCTTTGAAACACAACAAAGACATAAATTGTCTCGAACTTTTAAAAAGTTGTTATTTAAAAAGATTCTTATAACTGTGAGGATGAGGAGAAGGGTAGGGAGGGGATTTAACCATGGTAGATAGCATATTGATTGGGTTACAGAGTGGAAAATTATTGCCCTGTAGGTAGGGAAAATGATCAACAATAGGATAAAATGGGTTGAAGGTTTTATGGCTCTCCACCTACTACACCGGGAAAGGAAAGAGGATTTAAAAACCTACTCTTTGCCACAAAAACACAACTGTGCACTCTGTTCTCATGGCCTTTTGAAAACGAATCAATAGCATTAAAATTTTTACACATTGAACAAAGAAAATCTCTTACTCCAAGGGCACCCAGAGGGCAATGGTGCTGGAGCCTTTCAGTAGCCTTTTAGAGGACCTGCAGTGGGCTCCTGAATTCTAATCCTTTCCCTTTCCCTGTATCTTTCACATCCCTACCTGCTCTTTCAGTCTCTTTGAAGAACATGGAAAGGATCAAGGAGCATTTTCAGGCCTGGGGCCATGGCGCATGCCTGATTATAATCCCAGCACGTGGGAGGTTGAGGCAGGAGGTTCTTGACGTTGAGGTCAATGTGAGTTCCATAGTAAGTCCCTGTCTCAAGTTGTTGTTGTTGTTGTTGTTGTTGTTGTTACTACTACTACTATTTGCCTGCAGCTGTAGCCCTGTGGCATCCGATCCCATCAGATCTCAGAAGCTAAGCAGGGTCAGGCCTGGTTAGTACCTGGATGGGAGACCGCCTGGGAACACCAGAAGCTGTAGGTTGGGAGAAGGACCGGGCAACCCACTCCCAAAAATCAATCTGCCGTTGAAAACCCTATGAACAGCAGAGAAGCACTGACAATAGTGTTTCCCCTGTTGTACAGAGGGTCATTATGAGTCGGATACCGACTCCACGGCACCTAACAACAACAACTACTATTTAGATCCTCCACTGGTTGAATCCAGGAATGTGGAAGTCATGGATACCAAGGGCTGACTATATCTAGTTTTAGTAGTTTGGATGGGGGGGGGATCTGTTAAAATTGAGGTTTTCATGTTTTGTCACAGCTTTTCTTACTTCAGTATATTTTTTTATTGGAAATTTTTAATGTACAAACTAATGTGTTTCATTCTGACATGCATTTCATTGTGACATTTCCATATATGCATTTTGTTGTACATTACATAGATAAGTTCCCTCTTACCCTATTGTGCACTTCCTCCCCTTGTCCCACCCCACAACCAAAGACCTCTCTTCCACTCGCATGTCTTTTTGTGGTAATATTTTTCTACATAATCTTGGATCCCAATTATGTTTAAGATTGAAACTTTCTCTGTAGTGAACTATCTTTTTACGTAGTCAGTACTAATACCTGAATTTTCTAGTCCATCTGTATTATTCCCATTCTTTGGTATTATTGGTATAATTATAATTATTTCCAGAACTATTAAAGTTGGGCTGTTCACCCTGATTACTTCAATATTTTTGATTTCCACTATATTATAAAATCCTTAAAGGCAGGGGGATATATTTCCTTTCTTATTCATAATCCTAGTAATGCTCCTTAGAACAAAATTTTGTACCAGGAAAGCAGTAGAGAGAGGTGACTTAGTGCTTTGGGTTAATAATGGCAGATGGCACACTGACTGGACTTCAGAGAGGAAAAATATTGCTGGGTGACCTCAGATAAGTGATTTAACTTCTTGGAGCTTCAGCTGTCTCCTTTGTAAAATGGGGATACTTATGCTTACCCAAGAGGACTCACTTTTGCTGATGAGATTATGTAATATTTACAGTGTAATGTGTGATGCCTGAAAAAACATATATAATGTATGTTATATGTTACATATTATCTATTTTGTTCCTTTTCTAAAGACACTCCCACCCCATGCCACTGCAAGGGAGCTGTGCCTCCATTATTAGTCACACTCTTGTATCGGCAACTCCTTGAATCTGGGCTGCAGAAGCCATGCTGTATGACTTTCAAAACTAGAGCATCAGAATCTCGCTGCTTCTACCTGGGTTTCTTGGAATGCTTCCTCTTGCTGTCTCTGAGGATCCGGCTTTAATCTTCAAGGCTTAGGAAATGATGCAGAGGGAAGTTTGTATATAGAGGGGCAGGTGGATAACAGACAAATGGATCCCAGCAATATTTCTCCACCCAATAGATACCATCAACTGCCAGCCATGTGAAATAGCCATCTTGGATGTCCAATCCCGTTGAACCTTCTGATCATTCTATTCCCAACCGCTGTCTGATTGCAACTGTGTGAAAGAACAAGGAAGAACAAGGAAGAACTGCCTAGCTGAGCTCAATCAACCCACAGAACTAAGAGAAGTAGTAAGTGATAGATACATAAAATGAGCCAATATTGGTGCTGTGGTTGAGTGGATTCTCCAAATTTCATGTGTTGGAAGCTTAATTACAAAGCCATATGTTCATGGTATTTAAGAGGTGATTTGGGAGGTGATTCATGGATGAATGCGTTATGGAGGGAGTGGCTTTGTTGTGGCTCTTCGTGACACACTTCCTTGTCTTGCTGTGGGATGCCCCCCACCATATTACAGTGCAGCAGGAAGGCCCTCACCAGAAACTGAGCAGAGGTGACTGCCTGGGCTTGAACTGCCAGACTCCAGAGCTGTGAGCAAAATAAACTTGTTTTTTTTATATTATCTTTGTTGTTGTTGTTAGGTGCCGTCGAGTTGGTATCCGACCCATAGCGACCCTCATAGGGTTTTCAATGGGTGAGTGCTTCAGGATTGCCTTGGGAGTGGATTGCCAGGCCCTTCTCCCATTTTTGCGGTGCTGGGAATTGAACTCGGGGTCTCAGAGACTGCAGCGCAACACTCTACCCACTGAGCTAAATCCCAGCCCATTATATTATCTTTATATTATATAATAATTTATACTATTTAGATTATATATATCTCGGGTACAGTATTTAGTTATGGCAACAGAAAATGACTGAGACACCTAGCTCTTATGAGATCTTTATTTTATAGTAGGTGCTAAACCTGCTTGTTTAATAAATGCAGATGGAATAGCTAGCTGCCTGGCAGTCTCTCGCTTCCCCTCCTCTCCAGCTCCTGTGATTCTTCAGCATCCACCGTGGCCTGCCAGCCCTTATTCCTGAGGCTATCAAGCTAGGTACAGGCTACGTAAAGACAGAAACTTGGATCTCCTTCTTGAGACCTTGTACGGAGGTTCTAGCAAGGGAGCGCAGCTGCTTGTCTACTCTGGCCTGAAGAACGGTCCTCCTCTATCTGGCATGGCGATCCTCTTCCACAGAGCATGCAGTGTAGGGAGGGAGGCACGTAGAGCAATGAGGGAGGAAGGGGACACCTGCCTAGCCAGCCAGATCAGCTGAATCAACCCTGGCGATGAGGGGGGTGACAGATGTTGCAGCCAGATCGCCCCCATATCTAGTGTATCCCCTTTTTTGGGGGGCTTGTAGTCCAGCTGGGGAGAGAAGACACTTTTTCCAAGAAATAGAACCCATCTATGCCTGCAGCTGTAGCCCTGTGGCATCCGATCCCGTCAGATCTCGGAAGCTAAGCAGGGTCGGGCCTGGTTAGTACCTGGATGGGAGACCGCCTGGGAACACCAG